>VDFB02353493.1:81219809-81490056 GCA_007258455.2 Sequoia sempervirens | reverse complement strand
TTTGCAATGCATAATAAAATAAACAATATAACTAAAATAAAATAATTCTTAAATAGTTCTTCAATAAAATAATTCATAAGTAAAATAAAAACTTTTTAAGTACAGAAAATAATTCAAGAGTGATATCTCTGGACATTTATGAGATAGATGCATTAGAGATATCTATACTAGTCTCCTATCAACAATTACCAGAGTGATATCTCTGGACATTTATGAGATAGATGCATTTAAGATATCTATACTAGTCTCCTATCAACAATTAGAGTTAAATCTTGTTCGCCATCAAAGGTTAATTGTGTACTTTTGAAGAAGACCAAGGGAAGTTGTACTCATTCCTCTAGGGCATATATCACCTCAAAATGTCTTTTAACTTGCACAAACCTACAGATCTTATGAAAAAATTAACTTGGTGGACAACACCTCCCCTCATGTTTGGGCTTATCATATAATGTCACACATCTTATACGTTGCTTTGACCTCTTATCCCATTGATTGATTGCATAAATGACATGTTTGATGAGTGAAGGCCCTTCTCCAATGGTTGAGGGCAATATCAACCACATGGATATTGTTCTTTGACCCAAACAAAACAAGTAAAGAAGCCAGTATCGTTAGCCTATATCGGCATTGCATCTATTTGCAAACAAGTACCTAAGAAGCTCCAGTGATTGAGCTCATTCAGAACAAATTTAAACCATGCATGCAGTAACATATGATACTGCGTATGTTTGAACCATAGCAATGAAACATTAACTTGATATAGACTCCACAGGGCCAATTTCAGATGGCCATCTCAGATCCAGCAAAAAAATACAAACTCAACAAGTTTCTAAGCTGAAACTAGATAGATGTTTTCTAAATCAGTGCAGAAAAACCTAGGCAAAGGTTACTTTAATACTTAGATTGTTGAAAATCATGGAATATCACTCTGAAGAGTGGAATCGTCAGTAGACAGCATCGCCCCTCTTTAATTGTAAAGATTAGTTACGGGTGCATGTCCTCAGCACCTTGTTTGTAATCTTGAACAAAATAAGCAAACAGAAATAGTACTTTGTTCCATGATCAAAATGACTAAACCTTGCAAAAGGTAAGCAAACAGAAATGTACTTTCTTCCATAATTGATTAGAAAGACCAAGTACCTGCAAACATGTCATCCTAACTGCCAATATCTTGGGCATATCTGACAGATGTCCTTCACATGTCTACAAAATATTGTAAACTCTCCTGTAGCTTCATTGAGAACTAGCATGGACAGATAACCCACTTAATAGCAAACACTTCTGTGCAAGATTGCAACGATAGTTTTGCTCGGTACTTTCTGATTATGATGCCAGTAGTCTTTTACAAATCTCTTTTCTCAAGAATTTGTTGAATCATATTTATGACATGTCTTGGTAGTATTCATACAGAATAAGCTTGAAATAGTTAGTACCAGGAGTCTTTTACAAATCTGTTGTCTCAAGAATTTGTTGAATCAAAAGTTTACAACATATCTTGATACAATTCATACAGAATCAAGCTTGAAATGGTCAAAATTTTGTGCCCTGCTTTTGTGCAACCACCGGACAGATTAACCATACAGTTGATAAGCACTTGGTTAAAAATAATGATTCTAATGCAACCTTATAATTTTGTGATGCAGATGCACCACACACAGAGGCCAAACCAATATTATTGGACTGCTACCTTATTCTTTGCAGCATGCATGAAACGTTAAAATGAAATTTCTATACTAAACTATGAGCATAAAATCAATCTAAAACACATGCATCAAAAGTGACAAATATATCAAATAGCAAATCATTTGGCATTAAAGAGAATAACATAGCACCCCGTCTGGAAGATTTTTTGGCATTGGGACTGCTGTGACATATTTTTGAGGATACTGTTTGCGAGTACAAAAAGAAGAATCAGAAGAGGAATCTCTCTCTTCTGTAATAGTTTTAACAGGTTCTATGGGAAAGCTTCTTCCATGATGTCTGACCAGTCTGTTTGTGATTGCCAATCTATCCAAATCTTGTGTTGCATTCCTTAGCTCAGTTATCGAGAGTGAAGCGTCCAACCTGAAAAGCACAAATGATCAGGAAACAAGAAAGAGCTCACAAAATAAATATTCCTTGAAAGGATAATCAAGTACTCAGTATCTATACATGTTGAAAATTGAACTAACAAAATGCATCATGGAAGTTACTATGTCGTATAGCAGGCACCACACTGAAACAATAAATTTATGAAAAAACTACAGAATGAAAATTCACAAGATATCACATAAGGTACAATGTAATATTGATGGTTGCAATGCACTGAAAATAAGTAAAACTTGAATAGTTGAAATATTGATATCAGACATCACACTTAATCTTATATTTCAAAAGCTATGCAATAGTTTAAATTCCCAAAGTCAACGTGTGTAATTATGTAATGATTTGTCAATAATATGCCACTTTATTTATGTACTTCAAATAAAAAAGTAGTGATTGATAGAACTACATGATTTTTCAAAAAATGTAATTTATGGCTCAATGGGAAGAGCATCTATTTTCCTATGTATCATTGCAATTAACTGAAAATAAACAAACATTGTTGACCAAAACTTTTTAATAGACACTGATATTTTTAGTTTCAAAAAAAGTGTTGGTACTTTTAGTTTCAAAAAAAAAGTGTTGATATTGTTAGTTTCAAAAACTAGTGAACTGTAAAGCCGGATATTAGAAAGTTAAGATCCTTTGTAGGTCACAATTGTATGGACGATGCTAAAAATTTAGTTCCCACCAGTGTTCCATTGGGACATGTCCCCATAGGTCTGGCTGATGGATGAGATGTCCTGGGAGGAGGGACAAAAGTCACAAAACATTTTCCTCTCTGCCCTCCTTGATCCCCACATCCCTGTGTTTTTAAATTTTAATAGGGGGATGTCACCTGTTTTTGGGTGCACACTGCACATACAGCCAAGGGGACACCATGACATACCTTGACAGTCCTGGAGACAGCAGGGCATCCCTGAACAGCCTGCATGCTTTTAAATTGCAAACAAAAGAACAGTCAAAGTAATTTGGTAAACCATCTGGCTCATGCAGGAGCACCCCCAAATTTCTCCATGCATGGTAATGAAATCTATTTTTTTTTATTTTAACAAAAAAAAAAAAATTAAATAGCCCACACAGTATTGATGGAAAATATTTACATAGTATTAGCATTTTTCAGGACTTACATATTCTTTGAAAGTTTCAGTCCTTGAGCCAAAGTACAAGCAAACAACTGAACAAAATATTATTTAAAACATGAACCATGTAAAATTATAGAATTAAGAGCTCTCCTTATCCTTGGCACTTTACAAAGCTCATCAATATTTACTATTGGCTTTTTTTGTTTCACGATGTGTGCAGTGATCTGTTTACAAAAACACATCACAAATTTGTGGAAATAGTCCAATTGATTTATAAAGCATCATCATTCCAAATCCAAGTCCACATTAATTATTTCTCCTTTTTGGAAGGGTTTTTGGCTCTATTTTCAGCGGGATAAGTGTGGCTGCAATGCTGGAAATGCAGCTATAGCTTCAGGTATGTAGACAATTTTTTATGTTACCCGACTTTGGTAGAAATTTTACAGTCCTCAACCTCCTCTGCCCATCCCCAACACTCAGAAAAACACTGGTTTCCACCATATGTATATGAAACAGTAAACACCATTATGATTACATAGTGATTGGGCATAATCTCCCAACAATGGATTACAAGAGTAGATAGCATGTCAAGCTCTCAGTCCAGAGTATTTACTATTATGATGATGCATCATCTCTAATTAAGTTTTTCAGAGCATGTAAAATCCTCCAGAGCAAACATTCTATTTTCCTTCAAAACTGCAACTCTTAATCACCATTACATTGTAAAAATAGCACATCATCGACAATAAAAGACACATTAACCGAAGCTATCAGCCAACCTTCAGTCAATTGGTGAGTTATTCTCAAGTTCAATATAAATAGAAATATTAAGCAATATGGATAATATTAGTTCTGGGAATAAACTAAGATGAAAAATGGTTGAAATATGGCATGCAGTCAAAGCTTGAATCACAGGTTCCCAATTTTCTGTAAGTTGTCAAGCTTCTTAATTTCTGCCTTTTAAAGGGACAACTTATTATGATGCTTTAGCAAGCCTGTAACTTTGGATATGCAGTAATTTAAATACAAATGATTTGCTGGAGATTTATGAGATGAGAGTATCTGTCAGATGTGGAATTCAAAAGAACTATAAGATAAAACACATTACTTCCAATGTTATAGGGTTTAGCAGAACCAACCCCCACACCCCATCCCTATGGGTACAGTTCAGGGCAATACGGCATGGGGTTTGCCCAGGGTCCACCCCAAATTTTGGACCTGGGCAAACCCAAGAGCTGCCCGAGAGAAAAAGCAAAAAAATAATCCATTTTTTAAAACGTTTAAAAAAAAATGTCAAAAAACCTAATTTTCCCCTTTAAGTGATAAAATTGTGAAAATGATGTACACCATGAAGGTTTCTGTGGTCTCAAAGTCCTTAATTTGGGCTTGGTGGTGGGGGCTCTGCCCCTCAACCCCATTGTAGGCATTGTCCCCAAACGCCCACAAGGTGCACTGCCCCTTGACTCCATTGGGATCTCTACTGCCAAAGCCTAACTACTTGCCATCCCCAAATCTATGCCCTTGGCCCCCCTATTCTCAAGACCCGTCTCCACATCCCCCCATCCCTTCATCCTGAGGCCTTGGGGAATATAACTTATTTTGCTCAAAGTTAAAAATTTCTACAGGTTGTGAGCTCTTCTTCAACTAAGAGGAATTGGAGCACATACTCCTTTATCCACTTAGTTAAGTGCAGCCAATTGGATGCAAAAGAAGCTGAGGATTCAGTCTTTGTACACTCCAACTTGCATTTCTTGTCACATAAGAAACTTGATTACAAAAAAAGTGTGGAGGAATTGAGATCTTACTCTTGAGTGTACTGCCTTGCACTATTTTTGCACTTGTCAAAAACTATATAGATGAAACAGCTTTTACATGACATGACTAGTGGAAGTGGCAGCTAATTGTGGTTCAAATGAAATTAGATCAAATGTGACTGATGCTCTAGATGAAGAGCAGTATGAAGATTATTGAATATTGATTGTAATTTTCATTGTGTATTGACATTTGACAAATCACTTAATTATGAATTGAGTATTTTCTTTTTGGCAAATTATGAGGTATTTAAATTTTTGTTATTGGCAATTATGAGTACCACTATTTTTATAATACACACAAACACACACACACATGAACCCATACCCATAACCGGGGAAAAAAATAACACCATACCAACATACCCGACCAGCCCGCATCCCCATACCAAGACCAGCAAGTTAGATTACTTCCTAACACGTCCAAGTCCATGAAATTCTATGCCAAGACAATCGAACAAAACTTGGAGATTTTATTTTAGATCTAAATATTCACAGGAACAAATGTCTGGACTCTAAACAAAAAAACATATAACCTTGGCGGGTTTTGATTGCCCTATATCATAAGGCTTAAAAGACATAAGTCAAGTTAATTTGCTTCTGTACATTTGAATAAGTCCTACAGACCAATCTGGTCTATAAGGACATTAAAAGCTGTTGTCGTCATCAATATAAACAAATATACAGTGCTTGAAACTAAATACATGTATTCTAGGCTTTATTAAAACTGAACATAAAGGCTTATATATAAACCCATATGTATAAGAACAGTTAATGAGTGTGTATGTATAGGCTTCACCAATATGATCTTATGTGAACAAGTGAGAGCACATAGAAATGATATAGATTATCATTATCGTGGTGTGAGAACCATATCTGTTAGTTTTATCCAGTTTTTTTCATAAATTAATAGATCTTACCAGTAACAGCCACAGTTCAGCCTACAACCTTACAACAATGTGACAACAATATATATTATATATAATAATTTCTTAAGTCCCTTCCGAAATACATCTAAATTTTGGTTTGAAAAATATACATATACACTAATGCTTGTAAAACTTAAACATTGATATATTTTCCAGGAGTTATCAGGTTTCATTAGTTACTGTTTCCTTTGTTATATTTATTTTTTCTTTTTTCATTTCTTAAGAAAGATATGATCAGGATACAGTATCAGCCTGTAGCAATCAGGTGTCCAGGAGCAAAGATAGCATGACAACACCAGCATCAAAGAGCTGAAAAGGCTGCAGTATGCATGGATATTTTGTTTCAACTTTAAACTGGTGGGGTTCAGGACTCAAACACAAACCTGCACTTGATTCAACTGCTGGAGTTCATCTTTAGCAGGATACGTGAAAAAGATGCCTGCAAGCAACTTGGGGATTGCACCTAATTATAGGGGGGTTTATGCTCAAGGATAAAAGCCTGATAGTTTCACCACTGAGCACCTGGCATGAGGGCTCCCCAACCCAATTGGGTGTTGACTAAAACACATTTTAGTGCCCCAAACATCCAGGGATTAGCCATGTACCCCAAAGGTCTAGGTATTAACTGTGTCTCCTGCAGCAGTTTATCTTGTGCCCTCCAGTCTCAAAGGGCTTGATAACACAAAGGCAACAACATATTAAATATTTAGAAGGCTCACCAATGGCAAACAACAGGCAGATCCCCTGCAACACTGGCAATCACCAAGCCAATTGGGTGTCCTGAGCAAAACCATCCTGTCAAGATTTGCTTCATTGATGGACCAGAGCTCCCAGCTAAGCCTTGGAAAATCAGCCCTTTCCCTTAACTCAACCAGACTAGAACAAGATCACCAAAGAATGAGATGGAGAAAAGCAACCCCTCCACCTCGTCTACATAGCAGCCACTTATCACCAAGGAATGGGTCCAAAAGTTGCTAGTAGGTAATAATACTTCGTAAGCTCTTAGAAATGTGGATATTGATGCAGTAGTTTGAGTGTCAATGCTTCTCAAGTTCACTGACAAGTTAAAGACACATCTTACTTTCATAAATTAGTCTTAACAGAGGTTTGGATGACTTTAACCATCAATCTGGCAATGTTTCTATGTTTCCAAAAAAATTTAAGTTCAACAGGAACAAGTGGTAAGTAGTTTATGCAGTTCATAGGATAGCTCCCAGTTCATAGGATAGGTGAATGCCAAAGAATCATATAACAGTTTGTCAAATCCCCTCATTTTAATAATCCAGACCTCCATCCCTGTTAACAGGTTAAGAGCAAACAAAGTTGCTCAGGAGAATGTATGGTGATCTAAATTGCATGTTGGATCCATGAGGCTCAACTTTGATGGAAATTCAAAAGGTCAATCCTGGCTTAGCGGGTGCTGGGGTCATACCAGAAATGATCAAGGCTGCTTAGTGTTGATGAGTTCTAACTAATTGGAGGTCCACTCCAACAAGAACACTGTGGTGGAAGGTCTCGATCTTGCTCATACACATGGTAGTAAAAAGTTAATCATAGAAGGTGACTCATCAATCATCCAAGGCATGTCTAAAAGGGCCTAACCCAGTTGGAAAGCTATGTCATTGCTGGCAGAAGCTTAATGTGTGTGTTAAGCTTTCGAAGCTTCTCTCATTGTTACCAGCGATGAAACTCATACCCAATCATGGGATGGATCTTCATCCCTTTTCAAGTTTGGTGGCAGATATTATTGAGGTGTGGGATGGATAAGACATGATTATTTTATTTGATCATCCCCCATAATTATTCTTTTCTACTTGGATTGGGCATTTGATGGGTCCTGGTTGTCCAATCACCCCCCAGCTTTTATTAGGAGGTGTCTGGGTGATTACGTGAGACCTCTTCTCATGTTTCCAATGATTCATTATTTCAATTTGTAAGTTGGTGCTCACATTGTGTGCTGTGCTTGCTGAGGTAGGTGCTGCCATTGGGCTCACTTTGTGGCACATGCAAAGTGACTTTTTTTGCCAGCTCAGTTCCTTGTTATTGTTGAAGTGTGGGAAGTTCTTGTCTTGGTGTCATGTTCTGTCTTTTTTATGCTGTAGTCTGTGGAGTGTTATGGTTGTTGTATTTGTCTGGTGCAAGTTTTCCAGGTGCCCTTTCCTCGTGAACCGCATTAGTAAGGGATCATGAGGCTCCCCTCCTCGATGGCATTGTTTCTGACAGAAGTTAAAGGTTCTCTTTGATGGTTCAGCTCCAGGATCTTTCAATTTAGTTAAATGTATCTTGGGGTTGGAGGGGAATGGTGACTATGGGAAGTTGCACAGTAAATCCTCCATTTGTGAGGAATTTCTCTTGCATTTGAATGGTAAGGTGGTGGATGGACAGGTTATGAATTGCATACACAGCTTTCTCCTTCCTGAGGATTATGCATTTGCCCTTGCTGCTGATATGCCTTCCTCCTTAGCAGGTTGGACTTTGTTGGAGTCATTATCTAGAGTGCATGTTAAGGTCTTGACTCTTGAACAATCAGTTGTTGGTGATTCATCACCAGCCCCAGGACCTGCAATCCTTTTATCTCGACATGCAATCTGTAGTACAGAATTATTTGGTCACACACTGCAATGGGACTCTTGAGGTTACAAGCGTGTTTACTCTCCTACAGTTTGTTGATGGTGCTCTTCCACATTCCACTCAGAGATCAGAGGTGATTCATGGGGTTTACATTCCCCAATTGATCAATCTGGGCTCCTCTGCATCAAAAGGTGAGAATATATGGATGGTGTCAGTTTCAAAAGACAGAGCTTCTCCAGTCTGCTGTGTTGGTGTCAGAAAGTGAGGTGTCTCTGTAATTCTCTCTTCATATTTTCTTCCATCTCTGGCTCATCTTTTGGCTACTTTGTTTTTGTTTGACCTGGCCTTGTGGTCTCTTCTGCCCCAGTTTTGGTTTCTCTGTTTTGCATAATGGCTTCATTCCTAACTTTGTTAATATCTTTTTATGTAGTTTCTAATATGCATGGGTGAGGGCCCCAATTGATTCCCTCCATAAATTATTATAAAAATAATGCAGACCTCTATATGCCCAACAGTATACAGCTCGTCTTAAAATTAGTGGCCATGGCAAAAAATTTGGGAATCAGTTTTGCTTTCATGGTTGGTATCGATACTCACAATGTTTGTTTTTGTAATTTTAGTGCCTATAGATGTTATGACAATTTTACACTTTTCGGTTAATTTCATTGAATAGGCAGTTTGTTTTTTGTAATTTTAGCGCTATAGATGTTATGACTATTTTACTGTTAACAGTTAATTTCAGGGTAGCCAGATACACCCCTGCCCCTCCCTGGGCACGCATATCCCCATATCCGATACGGATACTTGTGCGATACGCCATGGATACACGTTGGATACCGTACCCACATGTGCCCAAAAAACCTTGATTTTCCAGCCGTGCCGGATACTATGTGATTTGATTTTCAAAAAAGCTGGCGTGAATCTTCCAAAATATTATCTTAAAAAACTTCAATCATGCAATTTTTTCTTTTGTTTTGTATAAATAAAACCTAACACCAAATGAGGAAGACAAATGAAATGTTTTTCTATTTCAGCAACCCATTTTTCTAAGTCTTCTTCCAATACAACTCTACTATTTTTTTGCTGTTTTAATTTTTACAAATTTAAAAAAGTTAATTGTTTATTATTTTATATTTATATTATATTGGTTAAATGTTAAGAGATTTTTATAAAAAAAACTTATTCTTTAAATATAAATAAAATTTATTAATATATATTTAACTATTTATTCTTTACTAAATTATTAATATTTAAATTATTAATATTATTTTAATTTACATTTTCTTATTTGCTTTTAAAGTAATGAAAATCTCCTCTAATAACTTAGAAAATATGTGTATGTTTTCTTTATGAATGTCCTATCCAGCCATATCCATATTGGGGGTCTTAAAAAATGGCCAATACCGTATCCGCATCTGTATCCATATCCGTGTCCATGCAACTTCGTTTAATTTCATTGGATAGGCAAATTGGCTACCTGGTTAATCCTGTTTGTTAGAAATTCGGTGCTACTACCTGTTGGAAGGCAGCATGACCTATGTTCTGAGCTCCTTGTCATTGAAATTATTTAATTTAGTGTTTATGTAATAAAGATTATAGTTCGGACGCTATTACATGATGAAGTGATTTAGAAACTAAATCATAAATTTATGCTATTTCTTACAACTAATCATTATGACATTATGACACTATTGTAAACTTTAAACCCTATGTAATATTTTGGCACTAATACACTATGAATTAAATCTTAAAACTTCCTAACCATTAAGGCTTAAGCTGTATGACTGTCAGCGTTCATTCCTCAATACCGTAAAAGCCATATATGTGCAAATTCTGTAGCAATCCTTGAAATGTTAAGGAACTGCAATATGTTCAGTGTAAACATTTAACTAAAAGCTATGACTTTCATTTGCATCCTCATTCCTGAATAGATTACTTCCTAGAATGCACCATAGGGAACCAATCCATCAAGAGCCAAGAATACCAGAAAAAAGGCACATCTTTGATCAGGAGTAACACCGTTCCATGGATCAGGGACGTCAATGCATTCAACAACTAGCAATTTGGTAAGGACCAAGTGCAAGAAGAAATAGTACTTATGGGACATGTATACTCTGACAAGGCACCTTCTTGTTCAGAGTTGATACAGGCGATACCTATATCATTTGTCTTAGATATGCCCATTTTGGCCATGGTTGGCATCTTTAGTCAAAATATATATTGGATTAAGTGAAACTTGGTTATATTGAAGCTGTACCCAGTGCATTGTTCTAAGTTATACTGCCTAAGCTAGTGTGAACTAAACCTTCAACAATTACAATCTAGTCCATGCTTTGCCTTTTAGTAAAACAAGAGCTTTTCATAAACTAATATTAGTAATAAACGAACTATGTAACCAGAAGTCTAATCTATAACATACTGATTCCTACCTCAAGAAGTCGTCATCCAAATGCTTTGCTCTATCCATAAATGCTTCTGCTATTTGCAAAGGCTTTCCTTTGAACTTTGTATGTTTCTGAAGCTGCCTTAAGGCCCTGTAAAATGAAAATAGAAATCTTACAACTTTCCTAAATTGCTGCTTATAGGACATTATATATAAGCATGTAGTGGATGATTAAACAAGATGCAAACACAATCAGTAATACACACAGCTTAATGTTATTTCTATTTAGTAATATTAAAGATAAGACTAGCTATTTTGACATATTATCATCTTATTATACTTGACATAGGGTATAACTATAGAACCAGCATTGCTCCAATTCAGTCTAGTTTATTATAGATTTATAAAAATAAAAAATAAATAGATACATACAAGTTCTCATTTTCAACATCCTTTCCCAGGTCTGTCCTCCAAGTGGAAACTAGCTTGCATGCATCACCCAATGCTGTTTTAGCAAGAGTGTAAGTTGCATTCTCATGTTCAACACTTGCTTTTCCACGAATTACTGCAGTAGGTAGAGGTGGAATGAGTTGCTGCATTAGCTGAGTTGTCAGCTTCAATCTTCTTTTTACTCGAGCTACAGGTTTTGTCCCTTCTTCATAGTTGTCAATCTCATCTTCTTCCTGTGTACACAATAGGAGACATTGTAGTTCAGAAAGTAAGAAGTAATGAAAAATGTGTTTCTCATCATGAATAGAAGCAAACTTTCAAACAAATGACAGACTAATAAAGGACTCAACTCAACTATATTAAGCCCACCTTTTCTGTCAGACGGTTTGTTGCAACTGCCCATGCCATCTCGGCATCTCTGTCAATCAACAAAGTTCACAACCAAATAGTAAGTTCCATCCCACATTAGAATCTTGGGAATACAAACACAACCTATTTTAAGCTGTACAAAAGACAATGTGATGTGCCACCATCTACTTAAATCTATGAAGTCAATGACGTAAGCAGAAAAAACTGAGGATTCTGGGTATGAATGGCTTCAAACCTTGTAGAGTGAAGCTCTCCTCCAGCTTGACCAATCTCTACATGCCATGGAATAAGTAGTGGTGCAACTTTTTTGCGTTTCTTAGGTAAAACTGTAACTGAAGGCTCAATGTTTGATTCAGATAAATAATATTGATATTGAGGCATGGCACTCCCCTTAGTGGGAGGCAATGATATATCTGCTGGGCTTTGTGCAGGTCCTGTAGATTCAAATTCTTTCAGAGCTGAGTCACTACCATAACTGGTAACAGGCGTTGCTAATCCTGCAGTAGGAAACAAGTTCTCAACATTTCTCCCATGACTCATCTGTTTAGAAGTTAGTGTTGCCGGCCTTCCAGATTCACCCAATCTTTTATACATTTCAGCCATTCGCAATGCAAACATTTTCTGGTTAGCATCAGTACCAAACTGCAATGATCTGGAATTTGCATACTGTGAATTAACATGATTTCTGTCATCTGCTCCTGAAGAAGACTGTGAGGATTGATACATAAGGTGATTGTAGCCTTGATTTTGTAATCGCCTTTGTATCATCATCGCAGTCATCCCTTGATTAAAGGCTGCTTCACTTCTTTCTTTAACTCCTTGAGAAGAAGTAACCATTCTAGTGTCAACTGATAATGCTCCAAGTTCATGCACTGCTCTAGTTGAAGAAGCAACATCATATTGTTCCAGCCCTGTATGAGGATTTGTTAGTTGATCACTGGAATTTGCACTCATATTTGGATCAATACCACTATTGCCAGCATCTGTGATCTTCAACCTTTTTACAGCTTTCTTATCAAAATCATTTTGTATGGCTGTCCTTGACATAACCTGATTAGCAGAAACATAATGATGACGAGGAGCATCTGAAAGCTCAGAGGCTTGGCTGTCCACTGGACCATCACTGCAAGAATCACTTTGCTGTTGGATAGGCGGACAAGTAGAGTGTTGGATTGCTTGAGAATCCTGTCCATTTATAGACTTCATATGATCTTGATTATTAGAATAAAGACCTGAATTAAGAGAGGAAACAATAGATGGTGCATTTAAATGAATCTTGGATGCCAAATACTTTCTTGGATCCTGCCCTTGAGAGTGAAGCATAGATAACTGAGAATTTAGTGGAGAAGTCTGGAGTGGCAAAGTGGGCACAGCAACTGGCAGACCCATCATTGAGTTTTGAGAGGCAGAAACGCCACTTGATTCACCTCTTTCAGATGCCATCTGACGAAATAAACTTTCTTGTTTTGAAAGCTCTTCTGCTGATGCAGGCTGCTGAGAATTGATTACATGTGGTACATATGTCTGGTTGCGCATTGAAGCTGTTGCCTTTCCTACCATGCCAAATTTCATCTGACCATCAGGCCTTGGCAAAAAGGATTGATCTGACCCACCACTTGGTGGGTGAAATGACTCAAAAACATTTGGAAACACCTTTTCAACCCCCACTGGCAATCTTTGTTGATTTGCATAGCTTGTTTTAAAGGCACTAAGCAGCTTTAAAATTTGAGCTCTCCCAGCTGTTCCAGGCATTTGAGATGCAGAGTTTGACCAAGATTCATGTAAACCCTGATCATTGTTCCTTAAGCCAGAAAAGCTGCCAGTTAAAGACATAATCTTATGGTTTTGTCCATCTTGATTAAGTAAGTCACTTGGATAACTGCTTTGCCCAAAAGATCTAGTTGATGATGGGAAAGAACCCTGCATTTCAGACTCTTTGTCTATAACAGCATTAACAGAAGAAGCCTTAGATTGGGTAATTGCATTGCATGTTGATGCTAATTGTCTTGGAACCACTACACCTTGGGAGCCTTGAAGCTGATTAGCACACATCATACTACCTTGCACATGAGACTGGTTTTCTGGGACAGTATGTGAAACCATTGATTGAGTACTTAATGGTAGTTGTCCAAGTATACTTGTACGTTGTACATATTGTGTTTTTAAAGGATGAACCAATGAATTAATATCAGACTCTGCAATGCAAGATGCTTTCTCCTTCAAATCATCGGCATTCTCTTTTGAAATTGCTGTTGATAATTCATGAGGGATGTTTGATGGCTTTGCTGATGCAGTTAAATGAAAACTTTGGCCATCAGTTATGGAAGCTTCCATTAACTTTGATGACGAACCTTGACGGGTTGCAGAATCTACACTCCTTTGAACACCATCTTCCTTCGATGGATGGCTCTGTCTATCATTTAGTGGTTCAGCAGTTTGTGAAGGAGTGCTTGACTGTAGTGCTCGACCATGCAAAATTTGCAATAGTTGTGGGGAAGTAGCCAATCTGAGGTCAAAACCTTGAGGAGGCCCTGATAACTTGGTATGGCCAAAAGGAGCAAGTGAAACATCAGAAGATGATTCACAGAGTTCAATTGATGCATTCTGCTCCCCGAAAACAGTACCCTTTAAGGAATCATTTTCTTTCATATGCTCTGGCTTAGTCAACAGTTCAAGCATGTTTTGGCTGCAAAAATAGCAGTTTAATGACTTAAATAAAATTCCATGTATATATAGCATGGAGGTAAGGAAAAACAGCATGCATGGTAAAATCAGCACAAATTGGAAATTGTGTATCTACTTTATAGTAATGTATGTAACTAAACCCAACCTTGATAAAGACGCTTGTTTGTTTGAAATCCCCATGTTTGTTGTTCTGTCAAATGAAGAACTGGTAGACGTATGGCCTAATGAAATGTCTTTAAAATATCCCCCGCCTTCTTTTTCTCTTGAATCATTTGGTAACTTTGTGGTGAGAACATCCTGTAAGAGTGTAAGAACTTCTTAGTGTGAAAAGGCTCAGAATAAAACAGCTAAATAAGAGCAATAAGAAGGCAACATAAAAACCATTTTTAGCTAATTTGAAAAAGTGCCTGATACGTTAATAAAAACAAGAAAAACAATAAGTGAAAAAATAAAAGGGGGAACAAAAACTCCATTTATTAATTCTCTAAATTACATGACAAGGGGGAAACAAATAAACATCTGCAAAAAAGAGCAATTTACAACTAAATCCTAATGAAAGAACAAGTTATATATGTATGTGTCCATAGGCACATGTACATAATAACATATATACAACGAATATATTAGACTAAACAAACTCATTACTCAAAAGATATATGCAACTGCAATAAAAACCCTGGTCAAAATTTAGAACTAATATGGTATAGAACCTCTAAATTAAAAACAAGTGAGCTAAGAGTCTAATTTGTTTTTCTTTTCGATTCTTTTGGTGTTGGGTTTCTTTACTAGAACTGTTCTACAATTTTGTTCTTCTAAGCATTAGCTGTAGAAGGTGGCCTATATGCTAGGGCTGAAAAAGCCTGCACTGGTCAACCTCAGAATTTCCGGGAAACTTTATTTGAGTTTAATGTGGATTTCCTAAAAGATATCATATGAGAAGCATTTCTAAATTGAAATGGAGGATCTTTCCTGCTGCTCATGTATATACATTGTATATAGATTTGCAAGGTATTCTGATCTCGCCTGCTATGTTTGTGTATAAACTAAACCATAAATTAAACCATGCACAAGTGTTATATGCTAAAATGAGTTGAGCCTCAAAATATATCAATGTACTACATATTACATGCTGCAAGATAAACTGGTACTACAAAAGGACCAGTAATAAATGACAATTACAGTAATGAATGACCAACTATCAATAAATGCACATTTCTTCAAAGCTGAGACTCAAATATGAGAGGAAGTTTATTTACATCTGAAAAGACTATTATAAATGGAAAAATGAAGCATTAAGAGTTCTCTTTTAAAGACTTTCAGTTATAAAGTTTTTGTATGAAAATGTTTTGACATTTTCAAACTGGAACTCAATGTTTCTGACGAGGTCAACCTAGATGTAGACATTTTAAACTTTAAAACAATACTTTAGTACAGGACAACAAGCTATTTTTGATAAAGAACTAAACATATTTGCAAAAGAATGTATTAGTTAGGGAGGCCATTTCCTTTTAGCTCTAACTCCATACCTATATAAGTTAATTGATTGGCAATATTGTAATTAAAATGTGTTAATACTTATTATTATTATATTAAATCATATGATAAATCAATGCCCTAACTTTATTACTTTCTGATACCTTATTATGTCCAAAAGACCAAAAGCTTATGTGAATGACTGAAGTTAATAATGGAACACATAAAACGGCGATCAATAGTGGACTGTTTTTTCAGTGTCACAAATATGGATTGAGTTGTGATCAGAAGTTCACATTCTAGAGAAACATGCTCTTATGATGAAATAATGCACTTAAGAACTCCATTAAAATAATTAATTTGTTTTCAAGATTTTGTTAATAAATGCAAACTGGTGAACAATAATCTCCAAACTGAACACTTTTTGAACAGTTTTCAATTAAGATACAAAACAAACTGTCAAAGTTATCTGGAGACTAATAACCTGAGCCCTGGTATTTGCCTCATGTATCAGAAACATAAGCAGCGTACCCATCTTGGAGAAACATGTGAGGATGTCTCCAAACATCAGGATACTTTGAATGAAGTTTCTTAGCATCTCTATGTCTCCTCGAAAATCCCATGAAAACTAGGAAATCTCCTATATAAATTTCCTAGACATATAATATAAATTACATCAGTTGTTTGTGACAAGTGTTGATATCCGGTTGACATGAGAAACAGAACTAAAGAAAACACTTAAGACCTCTCTCTCTCTCTCTCTCTCTCTCTCTCTCTCTCTCTCTCTATGTCTGTCTGTCTATCTATCTATATAAATAACTGTGGCCCAGTAACCTGAACCATCGTCTATTGTATAAACTTTAGCTGTTTATATCATTATGATGATTATCAGACATCAATATAATTACTCTATTGCTTTCATTGAATATGTATTTACATATTTTAAAATGTTAGCTTTTATATTTTTACGCATATTAAATTTAAAGTTGCATGGTCATTTATGATTAGCTTGTTCCTTACTATAAATTATAGTATTATATTAAAATACTTTTTCTTCTTGCCATCTCTAGCTACCCATCTCTCATTGTTTTGAAGAATAGTTTACCAGTACCCATCCCTGTCTCCCATAGCAGTACTAGTCCCCATCTCCTTATAACTATGGGTACAATCGGTCATTGTCAATAATCAAACAGAATATTCTGTTGGCCCGAATGCTTTCCAATTTCTGTCCTTTCTTTTAAATTTTAAAAATTCCATGGTAGGCCTACATGGTCCATGGGCTTTAACTGCCAAATTGATAGCATTGCACATATTCAGATATCTTATAAAAGTGGGAGCTCAAATTTCTGAATTTGACATTTGTCTCTATCCCTATTGAGTTTGTTGAATATTAAAGGCAGTTATTTAAATGACAAACAAAATATCTCAAAATAATTCAAAGAGGCCAGAAATTAAATCTTGTTATTCCAAAGGTAGCTGAAAGGATTAATACCTCGCCCATATGCATGTTACTATTTAATGAGAATGCCCTTGCGACATTTTGGTGCCGAAAGTCGGTTAATTCAGGATTCTTTTGTCCAAGTGAATCCAAGTATGATGCACCTCTTAGAGACAGGTCTTGTATCCCACCTTCTGCAGGTTGATAATTTGTCATAACATTTGCTACCGTCTGCTGGGACAAATGCCCTGGCATCATTCTCAGCATATTATAACCAGAATTCTCCTCTAAGCCAACACTCATCTTACCCAGCCTGCTGTATCCTCGATGATTACCAAAAGATTGCAAATCATCTTCCTTCTGGGGACTGTTTCTGGCATTGTCACTTACATGATTTGCAGGTTGCTGATTAGCATCACCCTTGCGTGTTACCTGACCAGCAAATACAGAATCATTCTGACCATAATGTGACTTACTTCTATCATGGGTTTCTCTCTGTGGACTGGTGAAGCTATTGGGAAACAAATTCCAAGTTTGTGAACTATTACTCTGCCGATAACCTGAAGCATTTCCAATTACTCTATTCTTGGCAGAAGCATCCAAAATGGCATTACTAGAACTATCTAACTGGTAGTTGCTTTCTATTGCTTGTCGGCTCCTTCCTGCACTATTCTCCAGATTATCCTCAATGACAGGTTTAGAAAAAATGCCTGTGCTAAACTCTTCTTGCTGCGGAGGCTGCCCATTCTGATATGCATTTAGTTTTGGATCTTGACTTTGGAATGATGCACTTGTGCCTTTATTTCCCTCATGCCTTATTTGGTACATTTGGCCCTCAGATTTCTCTGTAAAACTACCCAGCTGCTCCCTTCCTGTATTCTCATTTTCATTTTCTTGATACCCTTTGTTGGCATTTAGAAATAAATTATTTTGTTCAGTCTCCTGTGCTTCATTTTTGTTCCAAACACTCTGATCCTTAGATGTGAGGCTGACCATTCTATGAGATTCAGATTTAAAGCTACCCTGGCTCTGCAATGAATTGTTCTGCTGGCTTCCATCATAATTAACATGATGTGAAGGCAACCTGCTCTCCGACGGAACTTGTTCTCTATTGTGAGTAATCCAGGAGTTTCCTTGCCTATTCTCAAAACTAGAATAAGGAAGCAGGTTGCTACTTTTATCAATATGTTGATAGAGATTTTGGTCTTGCCATGTACTAGTGTGCCCTGCTGCTTCTTGAACCAACTTGGATGAAGGTCCTGATTGTAACTTTATTTGATTACCAAGTTGGATGCCTTCCATTTTTGATCCAAGGTGACCTATTCCTTCTGAATTGCTTTGTGGCAGAGCTTGAACACTCTGGACACTATCATCATTGAAAAGACTAAAAGATCTTCCATTCATAGTGTTATTCACTTGAGCATTTTGTTCATTCCAAATGTTTTGTTCTTTTACATTAGGATGAAAATGCAGAGAATCGCCAGAAGTTGTCTCAGTTTTCTGCAAATTCATGCCACTCCAATCATCGTTATCCCCATCACCAGAAGGAGACTCTGCTACTGCTGATTGCATGAGCGCACTCCAACCACCCTGTGGATTAACTGACAGACTGTTCAAAAAATCTGTGTTTTCTGTCTGATATTCACCTTGAAGCGCATACTGCCCTGCACTCATGCTCTGGTTGCCATCATCAGGATTAGGTGCAACCTGAGTAGCAGACAAAGAAGGCCACCCACCTGGCTGAAAATTGTTAAAACCACTTTCAGATGGTGCATCTGAATCACCCAATGTTTGGGAAGTCACCCCTTGAAAACTATCTTTTTGCCCCAGATCTTCATTCCAGCTCTTTTGCTTTAAATTGAAATCTTGTAGTTGTGGAGTTCTCGACGTAGTAGTTCCTTGCAGCAAGTTACTCACTCCCTGATTCTGTGGAAACATCTGTCCAAATGAAGATTTGTTAAGTGTACCTTGTTTCCCATCAATCTTGGTTGATGCTGGATCAAATGAAGCTGTGCGATGATCACCAGGAACAGAAGTATGGGCTACTGGTTTTCCTACCAGATGATTAGCAGCTGAAGCCAGATTATGTGGTGCATCTACAAGTTGTTGAATGGCTCCCTGCGAACTAGGATAAGAGTTTAGTGGCTGCCCAGCTGCATCCCTCATGTTAGCCACAGAACTATAAACAGATGGATCCATGGGCGCACCCATCAAAGCCATGGCCTGAAATGCTATGTTTGGGTCTTGGGATAATAATACTTCAGGGGGGAAACCTGATAGTGATGGTGAGCCATTTGGCATTCGGTTGACAGTACCAACATTAAAACGATGGAGATTACCTGGTACAATTGTTGGAGTGTGGCCCTCAATGCCCATATGAGACATCACGCTACTTGAGCGCACAAAAGTAGATGCATCGTGCATGGAAGAACTATAAAGTGATGGAGCAAACTGATTTCCCATATTTTGATTGTCACCAGCAAGAACCTGCTGTAGCTGCTTTTGCCACCGAGCATGCTGCTCTAACTGTTGTGCTTGCTGCTGTCGAGCATTTTGATCTAACTGCTGAGCTTGCTGCTGCAGGGCACGCTGTTCCAGGACTTGCTGCTGTCGAACCTGTTGTTCTAATAACCGAGCCCGTTGCTGTCGAGCCTGATGTTCTATTTGCTGGGCTTGCTGCTGTCGAGCTTGCTGCTCTAATTGCTGGGCTTGCAGCTGGCGAGCCTGATGTTCTAACTGTTGGGCTTGTAGCTGTCGAGCCTGTTGCTCTAATTGCTGGGCTTGCTGCTGCCGAGCTTGTTGTGCTAGTTGTTGGGCTTGCTGCTGTCGAATTTGTTGCTCTAATTGTTGGGCTTGTTGCTGTCGAGCCTGCTGCTCTAATTGTTGTGCTTGTTGCTGCCGAGCCTGTTGCTCCAATTGCTGGACTTGCTGTTGTCGTGCCTGCTGCTCTAACTGCTGAGATTGCTGCTGTCGAACATGAAGCATTAATTGTTGAGATTGCTGTTGTCGCGCATGTGGTGTTAACTGCTGAACTTGTTCCTGTCTCATTTGCTGTTCGATCTGCTGGGCACGCTGCTGCCTTGCTTGCTGCTCTAACTGAAACCGTTGCCGTGCTTGCTGCACTAATTGTTGTGCTTGATGCTGCTGTGCATCCTGCTCTAACTGCTGGGTTTGCTGCTGTCTACGCAACTCTTGAAACTGTTGATAAGTATATTGCTGTTTCCATGCTTGCATTTCATCCAACCCAGGTTGAAGCCTTGCACCACGGTATTGTACACCTGCTTGGGGCTGACTCTTCAAATGGATTTGACTTCCAAGAAAATCATAGTTAACCCGAGCATCCATATTCTCCCCCCCTTCTGTATCATTCCTGCCATGATTCAAGCCTTGAACAACATTGTGTCCCTGTTGTGTCTCAGTACCATCCAAGCTACCTGCATTTGACTGACTCCGCTCTGGAGTTCCACTATCACCTGCAGAAGTCGCCTGATTTGCTCTGATATGAATAGCTGAAGGCCCAGTCAATAAACTGTCGAAATTCAGTGGATGGTTCCTTGATTGAGTTTCCATAACACTATTATTTGGGACTGGGCTCCTTTGAGGACTCCTTGCACCTAATGCCATCCGTGATACCTGTCTTCCATCACTGGGTTGTGCCTCCAATGGCATGAAAGAAAGCATACCAGTTGAGACCATGTCGTTGTTTCTTGGACGATCAAATGCTGCATTATCACGAGCTCTGTTGGCCTTATCAGTGTCATAAGATGATTGGTGTACATAATTGGACTCTTCGTTCCGTTTATCAGCAGACAAAGCATTACTGTTCAAAATAGACCAATTTTGTCTTCTTTCTGGTTGAGACTGATGTTGAGATAAATGCTCCTGCTCAAAAAAATCATGCACTTCATCCCCAACTCTGTTACCAGATGTAGATAATTGGGCTTGTATATTATCAGAACATGATTGCTTTGCAGAAAAAAAGTCAACCTGAGAAACAGGCAGATGAAATTGAGGTGATGATAATCTGGGTTCTTGATTTCCACCCTGTTGAGCAAAAAGATGTCTGAGTGTCAAACTTGCATAAAATAAAAAGCTTGTCAGAGGCCAGCCTTGAGCACTTTTAAAGCACAATACAACAAAAAAGCTTTTAAATATGCCCAGTGATAATGATCACAATTGACTAGATATGAATTATATTACTCACTCCTTGTATATACATATTAGAAGAGCTTGGATGGTGTGTTTTCTCCTTTCTCCAATCCATGTCCTTGCTAATCTCTGACCTGAGAGTGATCCAACAGAGAAGAAAAGAAAATTCAGAATGACAACTATGGCCAAAGGATCATCAGCCAAACAGATTAATATGTTGACAAGATCATTTGTTATGCCCATATAACACTGGACCAAAGTAGAGCCCAAATTTAAAACCAAATCCCTGCTACCATCTGGGCCTTCAGAAAAGATAAATCTGTGCATGCTGTAAGGAATACTGAGGCTGTATATAAGATGTGACTTTATGCTTCTGGAATGACAACATTTTGCCAGAGACGAGAAATTTATATTCCCACATTCACAAAATCCATAGTTCCACGGAGTTTCCTGATGGGGGGATGCGGGGATGTGGGGACGGGTTTCAGGGACGGGGGACCAAGGGCCTAAGTTTGGGGACGGTGGGGGGACGGCGGGAGGACAGTGGCGGCAGGGTGCTGAAATACATATAATACTTGAAAAATTAGTTATAAAAAGACGTATAAGTATAAGAATTATACATCTCGGAGATAACTAGGAGTCCCCTAGACGACTTGAGGTCACCCCGGCGTCCTCGAAGTACTAGCAGCGTCTTGGAGACAGCAATGCTGGTGGTGGGCTGGTGGGGGAACGTTCCCCCCAAGTCCCCAAGTCTCCAAGACGGGGACATCTAGGAAACGCAAGGTTTTTTGGGGGGATGCATCCCCATGGAACACTGACAAAATCTAACTTCCATGTGTAGAACAACCAAAAGTTATGTTAGGCAATGAATCCAAATCAGGTAATCGGAAACTCAGAAGTGGAGCATCCAAAACAGTGACAGCTGATTAGAAGATGGTGAAACCAAGTTATGCTTCTGAACAAAACAGCAAACAATGGGGGATAAACACAAAACAGTATCAATATTTCTGGACACTCTTGGAAACAGTAATTTGAACTCGATGAAATTGATAATCAAAAATGGGTACATAATAAATTCAGAAAGACAAATATGGGAAACAGGGACATCAATTTACTAATTTAGCATAGAGTGGAATGAATGAATTTCTCAATGAAATGACAGGAAACAATATCACAAATAGTGTGAAATAAAAACTCTTCGGAACTGGATTTTCAATAATTCCCATATACTTAAGAAATGTTCTGAAATGCCGAACACCAGCAGAAAAAACATTGGAAGCTCTGGAACTCTGGGAAATTGTTATTTAACATTTCCAATTAGCAGGATCCACCTCAGAAAGACTTCAGCTTCTCTCTAAGAGTTCGAAAGTTTCTGAAATGGGGAAATAATTCCAAAGTCTGAAAACTGGTTCCCATTCTATAGATATGATTTCAAGGATTTATTTATAGCTATATTGGTAACATGACAGAGCTAACTTTAGGTTTAGGGCATCGAACCCTTGTTTAGCTCACATGCTTACCCTGCAAAAGAAGGCAAGTGCACATACTTAAAGGATAATGCTCCGACCCTCTTGTTTTGTCCACTAAGCTACCAGTGGTGACACAGAGGAGAGGCATGGAGCATTTATCACTGGGAAATATTACTTTGTTCTCTCTATAGAAATTTCACTGATACTTCATCTTAGCACCAATACACATTTAAGAAATGTAATAAATAAAGGATCATGCAAGCAAAAGTAGCCGATGTGTAGCAAAAGGTTCATAAAGTTCAAATAAAATTATAAATGTTGAATTGATGATATTAGTACCTTCCTTGACCGCCAAATTGTGATCCCTCTGCAGCATGAAGTGTTCCACCAAAGGAGTCTACACCAGCATTGTCCAAAAAATCAAATGATGGGAAGGAGGAATCTGTCACAAAGGAGACACTTTTTATGTTTAGAATGTATCTCCTCCCAAATTAAAACTATGTCAAACACTGATTCAGGAGACTGTTAATGGGTAGATTTTATTTCTGCAATGTGAATCACAAATTTTGCAGTCATTTGACTGGTGGAAAACAAGGCATTAGCAAAAACCAAAAGTCATTAAGCAAACTCATCCTATCTATTCATTCATTTCCCAAACTGATTCAGAGTTTTTTTTTTTTTTTCTTTACTTTCAAATAACCCGCAGCATTTCTAGACAGACACTTCTTGCAGGCTAATCCCTCATATCATATTTTTTATGGTTGTGTGAACTTTGCTAAATTATGCAACTAGAAAGGTTGAAAGATCCCTAATATCATGGATTTTCGTGGTTGAATGTATAATGGTAAACCATGCCATTATAAAGGCTAAAATATCTTCTCGTATCATGTATTTCAATGGCTAGATGTACTGAAGCATACCATAAGATTAAAAAAGTTAACACATTTCCTCATATCAAGGATTTACATGACCAGATGTACTATAGTAAATTACATTGTGATTCCATGAAATGCTAAATAGCCAATCAGATACGATTAAGAAATTCAAAACATCATTGATTTTTATAGACTATAGTGCTAAAACCTAGCCACGACATATTGACTTAATTTTCAGAACCTGGGAGTAATGCAGCCGTAGACTCTGGAGCGGATGCAACACTGCACAAACATCGAGTAAAATGGATTAATCGCCAGTTAAGTCATCAAATACAAATTTTACCATAAACTATGCTTCTACAACTTCAAAATGAGATGTTGGGGCCTTGATTTATAGGCTACTTTTTATCATGTCGTGGCATTATTCATGAGCCCTTGATATGGCTGAAATTTAGGTATTTTTTATACAAATATTCTGTGCAATGAAACCATATGCTGTTGGACTTCGGTCTTTTCTACAAACACTTCAAGGAATAAAACCCCATGCTGTTGAAATTTAGTCTTTTCTACGAACAAGTTGTGAAATGAAACCCTATTTTCATTAAATTTATTCATTTTCCGTAAACATTTTGTAGGTAAGAGCTTATGCAGTTGAAATTTAGTCTTGTTTTCAAACCTTCTGTGAAATGACTACCTAAGTTATTGAAATTTAGTCTAATTTAGAATTAAAATTTGTAAATGAAAACCTAGTGAAAACAACTCACCTGGTCGAAGGACGGTCAAGCAGAGTGAAATCAATGGAAGCGTATCCTTCCTGCGACAGAAACATGTCGTTCCCGTACGATTCCATCCTAAAAAATTCTAGAACGTTCTAGAAAAATAATTATCCCCTTCAAACGCAGAGCTCTCGAAGAAGACGAAGAAAATGAAAAAGATGAGAAGCTGATGAAAAAGCACTCGCGCTCGGAGAAACCTGCCCGTAACCAGTTCACGCCCTCTCTGCGGCTTAAAAAAATGAGCGGGGAGGGCAAATTCAGATCGCCGACTTTCTCCGACTTACTGCTATAAAGCCGTGCGTTGCCTTTATATAAGTATATTTAATATCATAATTAATCTGTCAGATCGCCGGATCGAGCCCGCCGGCCGCGCCAAAGAAGAGAAAAAACCGAACAAGAAGCAATAGCTGGTTTTCCTACCAAACCCGCACAAATGAATCTGCAAAACCACTGCACAAACTTCCAGCTAATCAAAACTCGCGACCTCGACACGGACACAAACGAGGGTTTTTTCGCTCCCGCCTTATTTGTTCACCGAATGGCGCTAAAGTCGGCTCGTTTTAATCGTCTACACGCGGCGATTCTAATGGTAGCTCTGCGATTTGTCTCTTGTTAAATTTTCCAGGCGCTTCGAAGCGGTTTTCGTGGTGGCTGTGCAGAGTCAAGAAGATAAAAAGTGGTCGGAAGAAAAATAATGCAAAATTTTCAACAACCTGGAAAACAATCTCTGGAACGGTCCGACCCTCGTACCGAGCCTAGTACCCCGACTGGGCCTGGGCGGGCCCCCTTAGGTCTGGAGGGTAAGACGTGAAAAATTGTTTTTTAATTTTGCTGTGGGAAGGTAAACAGAACCGCGTGCTTATTGAGGAGCCAAAAAATTGAAGCCTAAGTGGTCTTCGCGGGAATCGAGCCGCCGACCTCATTGTCCTCAATACGCGTTATGAACGTGGACGATACATTTCTTTTTTCTCGACAATAGACGGCAAATGTTGTACGTCTGTTATTTGCCGTCGACGGAGATTTGACGTGGCTCGGGTAAGTTTGGTGACGGAATTGAATGAATGATTTGGGTCTCAATTAACCGAGAGCGTTGCGTCGTTGACAAGTTCTTAAGTTATGTGGTTGTAAAACAATATACTTTGGATAGTGTGTTTAGGGCTTGGAGTGGGGTTCGAACTTGGAACCACTTTCCAACGAAAACCCTCCTTGGATGTTTTTTTATTGGTTTTGAATTTTTATTTTTTTCCTTTTTTTATTGGTTTTGAATTTGTTTCTCCATGGCATTTATTGGGCCTTCTCATGGCGGTTGTTCGCTTGTGTGTTCATGTGGAGGTTTCAAATTTTCCCTCGTATGGCCCAATCAATATTTGTGGTGCCTAAAGTTGTTGTTACTCTATTAAATGTTTTTTTAATATTTAGCTTTGGTTTCCTAGGACCAAGTTGAATAAACTATTGTCTTGAAGGACTATTGGATTTTTTAATGACAAGCTAGGTTTGAAAAATAATTAATTACTCTCAAGGAAAATAACCTTTCCCTAGGCTAACTAAATTAATGATATAACTAAATCAACTCAGATTAAAACAATATTTAGTTTAAAAATGATAAATCGAGTAATTAATGTTAATTTTGGAAAGTAAATTTATGGGTTATGGTATTTAGTTTTAGGAACGATGATGGAGAATAATTTAAAGTGGCATTGAAATATGTTGTTTTGGTATAAAAAAGGACATAATTTAAATATGCCCTTTGTCAAGGATTTTACATAAAATTGTAATTGTCGATAGAATCTACGACTCTAGATCACTTATGTGGGCATGGATCTATCTTATAACCTATGGATCTTATCTAACAAATTGTGCACTTTTATTTGCCTAACTTGTGTTCCTTATTGATCATTAAGGACTAGTGATTTGTAGATATACCTTAGGAGGTTGTTAGATCACTAGGGTTGAGTTCTCCTAGGTCAACCCCTAGGAATGGTCACAACTTGGCAATTTTTAACAAATAGCAAGCAAATGTGCAAGTGTCCTAAGATGTGAATTCTAATGCAAATAGATTATTTTTAATGCTCTAATTAAATGTCCCTATAATGAATGCTTGTTGAATGCAAATGATTATTTAACGCATGTTTAATATGATCAAATTATGAATGGATGCACATTGAATGCCTTTAAATACCACTACATAACAATAAATCACATGAAGCATGTACTAAGTCCGCTTATGGCAAAAATGAAATGGGTGAGAATCAACAACCTTTAAATTTGAAATTTTTAAACTTAGAAAAAAGTGTAATTTAGATATGCCCTTTGTTAAGGATTTTACATAAAACTGTAATTATCAGTAGAATTACAACTCTAGATCATGTATGTGGGTGTGGAACTATCTTATAACCTATGGATCTTATCTAATAAATCATGCATTTTTATTTCCTAATTTAGCCTAACTTGTGATCCTTATTGATCTTTAAGGACTAGTGATGTGTAGATATACCTTGGGAGGTTGTTAGATCACTAGGGTTGAGTTCTCTTAGGTCAACCCCTAGGAATGGTCATCTTTATAGCTTGACATTTTTAACAAATACCAAGCAAATCTGCAAGTGTCCTAGGATGTGAATTCTAATGCAAATAGATTGTTTTTAATGCTCTAATTAAATGTTCCTATAATGAATGCTTCTTGAATGCAAATGATTATTTAATGCATGTTTAATATGATCAAATTATGAATGGATGCACATTGAATGCCTTTAAATACCACTACATAGCAATAAAACACATGAAGCATTCACCAAGTCAACTTGTGGTAGAAATGAAATGGGTGGGAGTCAACAACCTTTAATTTAAAACTTTTAAACTTAATGGTTAATTCCACATGATATGGGATAAATATTGCACTATACGATTGACCTTAGATAAGGAAAAGCTAATGTCAATGCAAGGAATGAATGCCTAGATGTGGGGGTAATAATAGACATAATTAATGGGTAAATAATCAAAATATGTGTGGATACAGATAAAATATGGCCAAATTTATGGAAATACATAGTTAAACTAGCACTCAAAAACATGCATGAAAGTAAATAGATATAAAAACTATACCAAGTCCATTTAAAGTAATGGACCTCACTCTATATCTTTATGTGTTCATCCTTGGCATGCACACTGCATGGGAACCTACAAAATAGAGAAAGGTTGTGTAAGGAATGGTTTTTATCTCACAAATGAAATAGGCACAAAATATAAACTTACTTAATTGTCTAGGAAAATGAAAGGTAGGAAATGAGAAGGAATAAGGTTATAAAATTTTGCATGTATAGAAAGTGAGTCATGTGGCATATCAAGCACTCCTACATCATGGATAAATCTTTGTCTAAACATGGTGATGAATATCTATATAATATTTATCACTATTTGAAAGCTCGACATAGGTGTGTTAGTGTTAATATATCCCCCTTCAATTGGTTGTATACATCAAAAGCAAGGAATTAGGGAAGACAAAAAATAGTACATGAAAGTAAATATGATATGAAGATAAGCATATAAGAATATAAATTGTGTAAAGTATGTGTCAAGAATGCATCGTGTAATAATTGAGTCTAAATACTTGAATC
Organism: Sequoia sempervirens; assembly: GCA_007258455.2. NCBI lineage: Eukaryota > Viridiplantae > Streptophyta > Pinopsida > Cupressales > Cupressaceae > Sequoia > Sequoia sempervirens. The sequence goes on along the minus strand of VDFB02353493.1, from coordinate 81,461,900 downwards.
GTATGATAAGCATAAAGATCATATAAATTGAAGGTGGACAGTAAGGAAATAAGCTTTCTCCCAACACAATCAAATGAAAATGATGGTGTCTCTTAATGGCCAAAAATATCTATGTAGGTTACATAAAACAATAGGCTAAGCATATCCACCCAATATGACCTCCAAGAGCATGAACACACAATGGTCGAGGTAAGGCAATAATTCCTTAGTGGTAGCATGGATGTAGATATAGAACTAGGTATGTAAACATGAGGTAAAGAATGGCTCTAGAAACATGGAATGGCAATGTTAGGCATAAACGATATGAGGGAAGGCATGATTCCCCTGGTATAAAATATAATAATGAACACTCGATGTGGAATGGGGAAAGCATGGTGCCCCTCAATCTACCAAGACAACTCTAGAAGTGTGATATTATAATGTTGTTCATCCAACATAAGGCATGATAAAGCATTAGGATCATAATCATGTGCCCTAAATTGTTGGTATAGGTTTTTATTTTCCTAGTGGGATAATTTATTTTTCCCTAGTTATAGGTTTTTCCTACACATTTATTAAGCTTTCTTAAGATAAAAAAAAGTGTGTTTATCATTTAATAACTAGGAGATAAAGTGGTGAGTTGTCTCCACCCTTTAAGGGTGGGGTATTTACTTTTTCATTACTTTATTTAATATTGGTGGTTATTGGTGGTCAATTCCTATTGGTTGATTTGCAACCTCCATCTTCTCCTTAGTTCAATATAAACTTACTATCGAGCTTGTATTTTTCATCTTGGAAGCTCTTTATGCAATAATGTCATCCTAACATTACATATCTCTCGGAGTTGTTGGCTTGCATTATTTATGTTTTCTAGTTTATGTAGCTTTTAATTCATCTTATAAAGTTCCTTAGGTTATTTAATCTATTTCAAATTTATAACATAATTATGGTAAGTGTCATAGGTGTGTAACCATGAAGAGTAGAGGTAAACTAGCATGGTAGAGAGAAGGTATAGGGATGCATAATGTAACATCCCCAAATTATAAACCATTTTTTTAAATTTGCATTAAATAAACAATTATTTACAATAATATGAAAGTATAATTGGATGAAAACACAATCGTGTGTCTTACTTTCCAACATTATTGGGTCACTAAAGTCAGTATTTTCAATATTCAACACATTTTGATATCTATATTAAACAAATTATCAAGAATTTAAAGAATATGTAAACTAGTAATTTATGTCATTTTCTCTAAAGATTCAATATATGATTTTTTAACTTTTTGCAATCATGCCCCTTCATCCTAATTAGGTCCACCTAAAGAATAACTAACTAATACATTAAAATATAAAAGGTGGGTGTACCATAGGTTAGCCCACATGTATACTTATACATGGTAGAGGTTAAGGGTGTAGCATGCCCCTCCCTTCAAAACAATGGTGTCCTCGATATTGACTATTTAGGGATCCTTCTACAAGAATGATTAGCCTCCCATTTTGCATCCTCATGAAGAAAACTCTTCTATTTTATCAAATACTATATGATCCCCCTTAATAACAACCTATTAGTGTGTGTCTAAAGTATTCTCTTAGGTTTCAAAATGGTCATAGTCTCCTCATTAAGCTCGAATAATATTGTTTGGGTTGAAACTCTTTGTCCAATAACCTTCTTCAAACATAAAACATGGAGGACCATATGTATTTTCACATATTAGGGAAACTTAAGTTTGTATGTGACACTACCAATCTTTTACAAGGCTTGATAAGGATTATAATATTTAAGTGAAAGCTTGTTATCCTCCTATTATTTCAAGGATCTTTGCTTATAGGTTTGTCAATGCATAAAACCTAACTGCAAAATTCTTTTCACAACAATGTTGGTCATCTTGATACTTTATGTATTATGCAAGATTACCAAGTTCTCTATAAAACTAGAGAGTACCTCATGTTGACATGTTGAATGTGTTTTTCAATTGCTTGAACCTTTGGTTTAACCTTCAAATATGAAATGAGGGATGGTGGATGGTACACATACAATTCCAAGAAAGGAGACATTTTGGATGAGGTATGGAAAGAAGTGTTATGCCACCATTCTATTAGTGGTCAATGAAGATAACCATCCAAACACTTACTATGATCTCTTGGGTCCCATGAAGCTTTTGAATTGTAGCCATAAAGGTTACTAAAATTGTACTTGTGATAAATAGACGTGATTACACACAAAAATAGGCATACTTGATGCTCATCTATCCACAACAATCATGATGACATTTTTTCCTTCTAAATTTGGTAGCCTTGTAATGAAATCAATGTATACCTTCTCCCACCTTAGGTTGGGAATAGATGGAAGTTGCAACATGTCTGGTGTCTTGATTATCTCACCTCTATTTTGTTGAAACATCATACATTTTGGCACAAATTTTTGGACTTCCATTTGTATCCCTTCCCAAAAATCCTACTTGTATTTATGATAAATTTTCAAGAAGCCCGAGTGCCCAATTATTTGAGAAGCATGGAAATTTGGAAGCATCGTAGGTTTAAGGGTTTATTTTTTGTATAGGTGCAGCCTATCTTATACTAGACAAATTTATTTGACATGCTTGGATTTTATTGGATATTTTGATTAAGATCCTATGCAAGTGCATTATTCTCCCATTTTGATCTTGTTTTCTATACCCATGATATGAACATGATACATAATATTACATCAATGGGGTCATCCCTTATATATAGGCCATCAACCACAACATTCTCATGTCCTTTATTGTATACAATCTCAAAGTCATAGCCTAACATCGTAATGACCTATTTTGTGTTTGGTAAATGACCTCTTATCCAAGGAATATTTAAGACTTGATATGTCTTTGTAATAAAATTTCTCCCCCTCAAATATGGTTAATGTTGTTTTATTGCCTAAAGGATGGCCATTATTTCCTTCTCATAAATCATCTTTAGCAAATTCTTACCTTTCTACTTGCAACTCTCAATTGCAATGGGTTATCCCTCTTGTAGGAATACTACTCCAATGCCATACAAAAAAAATCATACTCTACCTTGAATTTTTTTGGAAAAATTTGGATTGGATAGAACTAGGGTGCTTCACATGGTGATGCAAGTACTTCTGGAGGTTCCGAAGGTCATAACTTTTAACTCAAATATTCATTTAGGCTCAAATTTTACAAGTAGATGTGTTATGAGGAGTTGTTTGGATTACCAACTAAGCTCAGCCCAATATGTGGTTGTTTCAACACTTTTTTGGGAGCAAAATATTTCATCTAGGCCCTTAAAATCAGATTTTATTATTATTTTCCAATTTTTAGAAAGGTGTTTTCTTTAATAACTTGGAACTCATGTAACATGGCCAACTTAATTTTTCTCAATAAATTAAAAATTGACATTATGAATGTAAAATTTATTATATAAATCCCATAGCTATTTCTATTTAGCAATTTCATGTCCATAAAATAAAAATAAATAAATTTGCATATATATTCATTTCCAAATGTCAATAGTCAATATACGAGTTTGAATTGGAATTCAATTGCCTCAATAGTCAATACAACAATTTCATTAAATACATCATTTTTATCAATGATACAAGTGCATATATAGGATTCCACTATAAATCCTTTCTGATAGGTCACCTCCACTGGTGGATGAGAACATGATTGAGGTGCTTTTCCACCCAACCACAAAGCAATGCTTCCCTGAAATTCTTCAGTCCATTGAAGAATACCTGATCCTGCACGGAACACTTAGCAAGAGATATAGTTTGCAAGATGTAATTTGTACATGCCTAACTACATGCATTTCTATCTATTGTTAGAATATGCAAGTTCCATGTTAAGTAATAAAGATATAAAGAGAGGATAAATATTAAACAGTCAGTTTCGTAAGTAAAATTGACTACAAAGCTTGGCCAAGCTCATGCTACATAGAATGTAGCTCAGGTTATATTTGGAAAAGCAAATCTACACTCTCTGGCACCCATTCCTGGAAGAAAAGCTCATCGTATCAAGGGGTATCCCTCCCTTTAGACCATCTACTAGCATCAAATTCTAGTGTGCTATAGTCTATCACAGTACTTTTGTATCATTCCATTCCATCAGCCATCAAGCAAGTAAACCTTAAACAATCTGGCATATCCATTCATCTTATTCATCATATATCTATTTTTCCTAAGTTCCATATTGCAACTCAACACTGTTCCATTTATACAATTTTGTTTTTTGCAAATGAAAATAAAACAGTCATACTCAAATGAGTAAAGTAAAGATGATATAAGAAGGTATACCGCATGTATGTGCATGTGCATAACTGAAACATTTATGCATGTACACATATATGTGTAAAAGTAATCACAGTTGGAAATATGTGTATACATTCTTAAGTTCTAAAACAAGTTTCTAATCTATAAGCAATACTACTCTCTAATCATAATAAACATTACTCTGATCAAATAAATAGCTTTGATCATACAATAACGATGGATTTTAATTCACAATGAGAGAAATAAAAGAACATCTATTCATCAATTTTCAATGGATTCAATAGTTTATCTAGGTTTCAAAAGGTTCAAGTCTCTAGTTTAAGATATTCAAAACAAAGAGTCGATTTGTTTACATTTTCAGACTTTTTTTTGGCTTCCTAATATTTGCTTAATTCTATTCCAAATTAGTGAAGATCATAATTTCATTATACCATTCAGGTTATTCCACATTCATTACTACTAATAAAATCAGAACTGACAAATATAACACAAATTTTAAGTCATTATTTCTCACACATTCTTGTGTTCGAATAACCAAAAATCTTGGGGTCAACATACATGATATCAAATGATAAACATGCAAACATATATGCCCATTTAAGATTCCTTTATGGCTATCAATCCTTATTTCTAAGGGACTCGTGACCTATGAAACAAAAATACATATAGCCACTGAAACTGTGATGGCTCAACGCATGAGCATCTAGGTGTGTGTATAACACAAATTTAAGTCATTATTTCTCACACATTCTTGTGTTCGAATAACCAGAAATCTTGGGGTCAACACACATGATATCAAATGATAAACATGCAAACATATATGCCCATTAAAGATTCCTTTATGGCTATCAATCCTCATTTCTAAGGGGCTCGTGACCTATGAAACAAAAATGCATATAGCCACTGAAACTGTGATGGCTCGACACATGAGCATATAGGTGTGTGTATATATATATGCATTCACACACATATATCTATATATATATATATGCACACCTTATTGATGGAGAGAAGTTCAATTTAAACCCTGCGAGGATTTCAATACCCCTCAACCTGTTAAGGCCAACATATACTGGCAGTGACATGTTAAGTATGCATGCACCACCTTTTAGTGATAATCCCACAATAAATAAACAAGCATTATAAATCCACATATTAACGAATGTATCAGGGGTCATTCGGCCTCGATACCATAATGGGACGACATAGAGTCGTTTCCCTTTACATATACATTAGCAATATGTTAGTCCCAATGGCTACAAGCTCACCATCAAATCAGTGGAAAACATTAGTGCTCAAAGAATTAACAAAGCGATTAGCATCGTTCTTTGGAAACTCCAGTGATGGTGATGGTGTCGCCCATGAACATATTCATATGGGGTAGAATGATAGGAATTATTTAGAGTCAATCCACGACTTCAAATGGTCCCTACCATTCGACCTCTACAACCTTCGATATAGATTCTTGAACAAATACATAGTTCGCAAAAGTTATAGTGAATATCACCTCATACAGTGGTTTCTAACACAAAAGCATAATAAAATAATGATAGATTTGGTGACCTGCGGCCTAGAGCTCGATTGCCACCCTTGCTTCGATCATGCATGTCATGTTGATCTTAACACAAAGCGAAGGGGGTCATTGGGGATTTTTACCCTCAAAATGGGGCTTCTCAAAGAAACATGACAAATCATATTATGATAAACAGATACCATGAATTACAGTGGTAAATAAAAATAAGAATATCATTATGGCAATCAATACCCATTGAGCAGTCGAGAGAAAATTACTCAGCTAATGATAGAAACATCTAATGGTAAATCGAGTTACCTCTGTGAATTGCACGTAATCGCCTTGGCTTCTATGTCAAATAGAAACAACTCCCCTTTTCCTCTTTTCGTGCCTTCCTTTCCTCTACTTTTTCCCCAAAAATCCTCTAGTGCTTTTTGCTTGATTTTTCCCCTTCTGTATTCAAATCCACCCACACCTTGTCCATTCATTCAATGGGCTATTTTTGGGGTGTTTTTAATTTCTCCATCTCACCCTTCGATATAGATTCTTGAACAAATACATAGTTCGCAAAAGTTGCAGTGAATATCACCTCATATAGTGATTTCTAACACAAAAGCACAATAAAATAATGATAGATTTGGTGACCCGTGGCCTAGAGCTCGATTGCCACCCTTGCTTCGATCATGCATGGCATGTTGATCTTAACACAGAGCAAAGGGGGTCATTGGGGATTTTTGCCCTCAAAATGGGGCTTCTCAAAGAAACATGACAAATCATATTATGATAAACAGATACCATGAATTACAGTGGTAAATAAAAATAAGAATATCATTATGGCAATCAATACCCATTGAGCAGTCGAGAGAAAATTACTCAGCTAATGATAGAAACATCTAATGGTAAATCAAGTTACCTATGTGAATTGCACATAGTCGCCTTGGCTTCTATGTCAAATAAAAACAACTCCCCTTTTCCTCCTTTCGTGCCTTCCTTTCCTCTGCTTTTTCCCCAAAAATCCTCTAGTGCTTTTTGCTTGATTTTTCCCCTTCTATATTCAAATCCACCCACACCTTGTCCATTCATTCAATGGGCTATTTTTGGGGTGTTTTTAATTTCTCCATCTCACCCTCTCTTAGTCGCCCACTTCCCCCATTATCTAAGCATTGCTCACTACCTTTTCTATTATGTAAGGAAATTGGCCTTCTTCAAATGTGAAGGGGGGAATATTTGAACATTGATTATTATTATTCTTCCCATACGTTTTAGATTGTATTTTCTGAACAAAAGAATTTTTATTGATGCAAATCCTTTGATACACATTTATTTATATGCATATATGTGTGTGTGTGTGGTTACACTCACACACACACACGCATATGTATATGTATATGTATACATATACATATATATATGTATATGTATACATATACATATATATATATATATATGTATAATATATATATATATATATATATGTATAATATATATATATATGTATAATATATATATATATGTATAATATATATATATATATATATATATAATGTATACTATATATGTATGTATAGATATATGTATATTCTATATATATATATTATACATATATATAGTATACATTATATATATATATATATATATATATAATATATATATATAATGTATATATATATATAATATATATATATATAATGTATATATATATAATGTATATTCTATATATATATAGAATATACATATATGTATACATACATACATATATATATATAGAGAATATATATATGTATAATGTATATGTATATATATATATATATGTGTATATGTATATATATATATGCATATATATATACATATACATTATATATACATATACATATACATATATGTATAATGTATATATACTATATATGTCATTATCATATATATACATATACATATACATTATATATATATATATATATATATATATATATATATATATATATATATATATATATATATATATATATGTATATGTATGTATACAGTATACATTATACATATGTATATAATGTATACATATATGTATATGTATATATGTATACATATATGTATAATGTATGTGTAGTATATATACATTATACATATATGTATATGTATATGTATATATAATGTATACATATATGTATAATGTATATGTATATATATATGTATAATGTATATGTATATGTATATGTATATATACAAATACATATAGTATATATACATATATATTTATGCATATATGTATAAATATATATGTATATGTATATGTATACATATATGTATGTGTGTGTGTATACATACATACATACATACATATATATATACACATGTATACACACACATGTGTATATATATATGCATACATATACATATACATACTATATGTGTGTGTGTGTGTGTATATATATATATTTATATAAAGCACAACATTGTCATTGGTTTCCTTATCGAGAGCTTATGTTCTTTTGAAAAGATGAATAAAATATTTTTTCTTTCCATGGTAGTTATATGCAAATCAAACGCATTTCCATTTAACTTTAAAACAAACATGGTAAAACAAGCAACAAGATAAATAGGTTTGTCTATTTAACCAATCACATTTTCCATTCAAGCAAAGATGTTATCCATCAACAGTAATAACAAATGCATTTCATGTCCTACTATGGTGTGTGAGATTCCAAATTCCAATCTTGCTTATAGTTCGTCATTCAGCTAAGCATTCCTGCATCAACCAAGTTCTCATTCTTCAACCCATTCCTGCACACACACGTTCTTGCACTTGCCAACTTTATCAGTAACCTTTAACCAATAAAAATTACAAAATAATTATTTTAAATCATAAAATTTGCAAGATAAATCATTTTCCATATATCATTTGCATTTTTCAAATTCATAAACAATAACTGATATATTGTTTTATCTATTTTTCAATTAACTCAACATTATCAAATGCAGGTAAGAAAATTAAGATGTGACATCATGTTTTTAATTTGAAATGTAAGTTAACAAATTGCGTCTGATACCATAGTGTTAAATTAAGTTTCTAGGAAAAATCTGGGCTCAAAGGGATATGTATGTGAAATTACCAAAAATGGCAAAAATCTAACAAATATCAAAAACTACCAAAAATGGTAATTTTTGGGTTTTTTTATGTTTTTAGATATAAGGGGTTCTCTTCCATTGTAGAAGCAGAGATGGATAATAGAAGAATTTAATTTGAAAACACTTTTTAGATTTTTGGATCTCATTAATTAATAATGGCTCAATTTTGTTGAGCGTTTCTTTGGTTACATCATTTAGTATCAAAGCAAGATGGCTGAGAGAGGAAGAGGAAGAGGAGGTCTTGCCCAAATGCATAGATATATGCAAAACCTGCAAAGGTAAGTAATATAACTTATAAACCTAATGGAAAATTAGAGAATAGGAAGAGGAGGAGATGAATCCGGTGAAGAGATAGGCCAAGTAAGTGCAAACCAGGGTGTAGAACTCGAAGAACAATCAGAGTGCATGAGTTTTGAAGAGAGGATGCTCAAGGACTTAGAAGGAAAAACTGAAGGGATCAAGATTGATGTTTCAAACTATGTAGGTAGTCTTAAACCAGAGGAGCTGATAGACTGGCTAAACAATTTGGGGAATTTTTTTAAATGGAAGTCCATGACAGAGGAAAAGAAGGTGAAATTTGCATGCATTGAGTTAAAGGGTCATGCAATGATCTAGTGGGATCATTTACAAAAGGAAAAAACAAGGAAAGGAAAGGATAAGATCAAAACCTAGAATAAAATGAAGAAGTTGAGAAAAAAATTGCCCATAGATTATGCATAAACCCTTTTTCGCAAGTTTCAAAATTTAAAACAAAATTTATCTTCTATGCAAGATTATACAATTGAGTTTTACAAGTTGTATATTCATGTAGAGCATCAAGAAACTAATGAAAAAATGGCTACTAGATATGTAAATGGCCTAAAATTTTCTATTCAAGATGAATTGAGTATGCATCAGATCAATAGTATGGAAGAGGCCTACTAGTTGGCTCTAAAGGCCGAGCAAAACAAAGTAGGCATTATCTCTAGAGGAATATAGGAGGAAGAAGACGCACATCATCCCAATTTTGAGGTGGTTTAAATTATGGCAGGGGAGAGTCATCTTAAGGAATGGAAAAACAAGTAGGCACTCGATAAGATCCTCAAAATCAAGAAAGAAGAAGGGGATTTCAAAGAGGTAGAGGATAGGAAAATTAAAGAAGGCCTTTCACTTGTTTCAGACATGGAGAAGAGGGTCACAAAGCATTTGAATGTTCAAAGTATAACATGCAATAAATAGAAGGACAACACAAGGTGAACTCAATTCAAGCTGAGAATGAAGCAAAAGGGATAGAACTAGAGGTTTTACCAGATGTGGGAGAAAGTCTCATTATGAGAAGAGTGACAACGATTCTAGAGAAGGAGAAAGCACAAGCTAAAAGCCCTGATGGTTCATGGATTTGAACCAATATCTTTCAAACCATATACACTTCGGGTGAAAAGGTATGTCAAGTTATTATTGATGGAGGTAGTTGTGAGAATATGGTTTCTAGGGAAACGGTAGATAAACTGAATTTACACTGTGAAAACATCCCGTCCCTACTGCACTGCATGATTTAAGAATGAAAATGAAGTCACTGTTGATAAAAGATGTTTAATTAAGTTTAGCATTAGAAAGATCTATAAGGATGAGATATGGTGTGATGTCATTCCAATGGATGGCTGTCATGTATTGTTGGGAAGGCCATGACAGTATGATAGGAAAGTTATGTGTGATGGAGAGAAAAACACATACACCTTTTGGAAGGATGGCTCTAAAGTAATTTTGTTACCCCTCAAGGATGAAGGAAAAGGTGAGACTATGCTGTCTAAAAGAGAACTTGTCAAAGAAATAAAGGTAACAGGATGTTGTTATGCATTAGCAGTGCAAAGAGGAGAAGAGAAAGACATGTCAATACCAACAGAAGCAACAAAAGTATTGGGAGAGTTTGTTGATGTTGTTCCTGATGAATTACCTGGTGGTTTGTCACCAAAGAGAAATATTCAACATTATATTGATCTAATTAAGGAGAAACTCTACCTAATCAAGAAGGTTATAGGATTCAAATCCAACACAAAATGTAGAGATGAATAAACAAGTGACTGGACTTATAAGAAAAGGTGTGGTGAGAGAGAGCATGAGCCCATGTGTTGTACCTGCATTGCTAACCCCAAAGAAGGATGACACATGGAGGATGTGCACAAATAGTAGAGCATTAACAATACTAACATCAAGTATTGGTCTCTTATACCTTGTGTAGAGGACATGATGGATGTGCTTGTAGGGGCCAAAGATTTTAGCAAGATCGACCTACAAAGTGGTTATCACCAAATCCAAATCCGAGAAGGGGATGAGTTGAAGACAACCTTCAAAACTATATATGGTTTATATGAGTGGATGGTTATGTCATTCAGGTTATCTAATGCACCCAGTACTTTTATGAGGTTAATGAATATTGTACTACAATCTTACATTGGTAAGTTTGTAGTAGTTTATTTTGATGATATTTTGGTTTTTAGTAAAATCAAAGAAGAGCACTTACAACACTTTAGGATCATCTTGGGTGTGTTGAGGAAGGAGAAGCTCTTTGCAAATTTGAAGAAGTGCAGGTCCATGCAGGATGGTCTTTTTGGGTTTTGTCATTTCTACAAATGGTGTCAAAATGGATGTAAAAAAGGTCAAGGAAATTCTAGAATGGCCTAGTCTGAGCAGCATAATAGATGTAAGAATTTTTCATGGGCTAGCCACTTTTTATCAAAAATTCATTTGAAATTTCAGTAGTATTGTAGCACCTATAACAGATTGTACCAAAGGAAGGGAATTTTTGTGGAATAAGGAAGCAGGGGAGAGTTTCAAGTACCTGAAGAGGAAGGTAACAAGAGCTCCTATATTATCACTACCAAATTTTGATAAGGTATTTGAAGTGGAATGTGATGCCTCCCATATGGGAATACGTGGTGTACCTAGCGAAATAGGTAAACCTATAGCCAGTGAAAAGTTTAATGAGGTAAGAAATAATTATTCTACTTATGATGTGGAATTTTATGCAATTGTTCAAGCCTTGAGACATTGAAGGCATTATCTAGTTCCCAAGGAGTTTGTGTTGTTTACAAACCATATTGCATTGAGATACCCAAACAAACAAACAAAAATTTAGTAGGCATGCCAAATGGGCCTCTTTCTTATAGAGCTACACCTTTTTTTTTAAGCATAAGTCTGGAGAAAAAAACTAGGTTGCAAATGTGTTAAGTAGGTGTCTTGTAGTTTTGACCACAATGGAAATTGAAGTAATTGGTTTTGATGCAATCAAAAATTTATATAAATTTGATGATGATTTCTAGGAGATTGTGGAACAACTGAAAGCTCCAGTAGCTGGTAACTTGGATCACCTCAGGGGTGAATATTTTATGCAATATGGTTACCTCTTTAAAGGGAAACAACTATGCATACCAGTTGGCTTTATGAGAAAAAAATATTATCAAAGAACTTCATAGTAGTGGGTTGGCTGGACATTTTGGAAAGGAAAAGACAAGAGACTTGGTAGAAGACAAATACTACTAGCCATAGGTGAAAAGGGACATAACTAAGTATGCAACAAGGTGTAGAATCTATCAAGTGGCTAAAGGAAATTCACATAATACAAGGTTGTATATGTCATTACTAGTACCCATGGAACCATGGACAAATTTGAGCATGGACTTTGTGTTGGGGCTTCCAAACACCCAACAAGGTAAGGATTCCATTTTTGTGGTTGTCGTTAGATTCTCTAAGATGGTTTGTTTCATTTCCTATAAGAAAACTAATGATGTAACGAGGGTAGTAAAACAATTTTTTAGAAGTTGTTAGATTGCATGGTGTTCCAAAGACTATTACGTTTGATAGGGATACCAAATTTTTAAGTCATTTTTGGAGGAATTTATGGAAGATGGGGACCAAGTTACATTTTAGCAGTGCCTATCATCCTCAAATGGATAGGAAAAAGAGGTAGTCAACCAGAGTTTGGGAAATTTGTTAAGGTGCATTGTTGGAGAGAAGCCCAAACAATGGGACTTGGCATTGCCCTAAGAAGAATTTGCCTACAATAGTTTCGTAAATAAATCAAAAAGTAAATCACCTTTCCAAATTGTGTGTGGTAGGAATCCTAAGGGTGTTCTAGATCTGGTGCATTTACCAATGAGAGATAGAATTAGTGATGACGGGGAAGCATTTGAGAGCAACTTCAACAATTGAAGAAAGATGTGAGACAAAAGTTGCAAGACAGTAACAAGAGGTACAAAACTATAGTAGATTCTAGTAGGCAACATTAGATATTCAAAAAAGGTGATTTAGTGATGGTATATTTGAGAATAGAGAGCTTTCCTATGAGAACATACCACAAATTGAAGTACAAGAAAATTGGTCCTTGCAAAATTGTAGAGAAGATCAATGATAATGCCTATGAGGTAAGTTTACCCGAAAATTTAGTTATTTATCTTGTGTTTAATATTTTTTATTTAAATACATTCCATGGAGAGGATCATGACAAGGATACTGGAAAAGAAGTGGCTTGGAAACACCAAATACCACATAAGAGGAAGGAAAAGGTTGCATAGATTCTAGATAAGAAAACTACCTACAGTCAACAAGGTCTACAATAGGTATTTGGTATAGTTGGAAGGATTACCAGCAACGAATAACACATGCATTATAGAGTGGGAATTGAAGAAGTTTGATGAAGACAAGTGACAACAGTTTGAATTCAATAACTTGTAGGAGTTGTGTTCTTTTCATTTAGAGGAGAATGATGCAAGGACTTTCGAAGGTTCCAGAGGTCATAACTTTTGACTTGAATGCTCGTTTGGGCTCAAATTTTACAAGAATATGCATTATGAGGAGTTACTTGGATTTCCAATTGATTTTAGCTCTGTAGGTGGCCATTTTGTCACTTGTTTGGGAGTAAAATCTTTCATTTGGGCCCTTAAAATCAACTTTTATTATTTTTTTCCAGTTTTTAGAAAGTTGTTTTCTTTAATAACTTGGAACTCATGTTTATAGTTTGAAATCTAAATTGATAATTCACGTCACCATATTATTAGGAAGTTTTCAGAAAGAATCTAGGCTCAAAGGGATATGTATGCGAATTTACCAAAAATGGAAAAAAATTGACAATTGTCAAAAACTACTAAAAATGGTAATTTTGGGGTTTTTGTTTTTTTTTTTAAATTTTTTAGATATAAGGGGTTATCTTTCATTGTAGAAGTAGAGATGGATAATAGAAGAATTTAATTTGAATACATTTTTTGACTTTTTGGATCTCGTTAATCAATAATGGCCCAATTTTGTTGAACGTTTGTTTGGCTACATCACATGGGCACCTTTAGATTCTCAAATGCCCAAGTGGTTGTTTCATTTCAATGGAAGGAGTCCTTAAATAATATTGTGAGTGGTGCTACTATATTTCCATATTTTTTTTGCAAAATGACAATAGTAACCTGTGAGCCCCAAGAAGCCTTTGAGGTTTTTGAGAGTTTTAGGCAATTTCAATTATATCATAGCCTTGATCTTATGAGGATTCATTTTTGACACCTTTATGCAAAATATTTTAACCCAAATACTTGACCTCCTTGAATCCAAAGGTGCAAAATATCTAAAGCCTTATTTTAACCCAAATACTTGACCTCCTTGAATCCATTCTTTTGGGTTTTGAGGTGCCTCGATTCAAAAAATATAATGGAAAAGGTGATTTGCAATCTCATGTTTCTACTTTCATTATTTTATGCAATGATTTTATTTTCTAGGATAAGATTCTAGCTAAATGTTTTCCTTGTTACCTCAAGGATACAATATTGGATTTTTTTTCTCTTTTCCAAACCATTCCATTTCATCCTTAAATCATCCCATTAACTAATTTATTCAACATTTTCAAGCTAACATTGGCCCCCAAGTCACCTTCACTAACTTGATTCATTGTAAACAAGGTGCCAATGAAAAGGTTATTGATTTTATCTTTCATTATTAGTCTCTCTTCTTACATATTCTATATGCACTCCCTAATTCTAACCATAATGCCCCCTTTAATTTTTTCATATTTTTCTTTAAATAATAAAATCTAACTTGCATTTTTTTGTATTAATAATAGATTGAACATAGTACAACGTAATTACAACATGCCATAGCATAAGATTAGTCATATAGTATCATAGAGTTTCATGTAGCATATGATCAGTCATATAGTATCAAAAAGTTCCAAGTTTATTACATTAATATAGTACAAATACCATGCAACTATGCATGAGTCGAATTATACGCATATTACAAAAAGATAGCAAAGCCACTCTAGACAACATTATCTTTCATTCCCATGGTTCCTACTCTCACTGCACTCATCCATGGAACCTCAATTAACTAGGGTATTGATGGCATCTAGTTCCTCATTAGAAAAGAATTCTTCTACCTCGTAGTTTGATTTTGTGAATAGTTTTGGGCCTTTGTCTTCCTTGGCATTCTTCCTTGCCTTTTTCTGCTCTTTGAACTCTTCCTTAAAGGCCTCTAATGCTTGCATAAACACTTCCAAGTTGGGTTGCCCCTGTTGCCATGAATGTCCATACATGATTTCTTTCTGATGTATGAGCACCACCCCATCTTTAAGCAACCTTAGGAACTTGCTCTCTGCTATCTCCATGGTGACAACAACTTGCAATGAAACATTGAAGAATGTGAATCTTTTTGTTGACTTAGTAAGTATCCTTCGAACCCCTTGTATTTTTCCTCATTTCTTTCCTTCCATATGAACAACATAATTTTAGTTGTAAGTAAAAACCAAAATAAATGCATTTATTTACTTAGATTTTTGTTAAACCCCATAAGAATCTCTTTCCAATCAACTTTCCCATTTATTCCCCAAATATCTTGCCCATTGCAGAATAAATTCCAAATTTCATTAGCATAAAAACACTAAAAAAAATATGATTAATAGTTTCAGGTACCCTATAGATGTCAAAAATATCAATATCAGTATTTTTCAATTTGTAAGGAATCTTTTGTAACAAGACAAGCCATCTAAAATGAGTTTTTCTAGCATCAATCCCATTGTGCCACAGAAAACAAAAATCCTTTTACCAATCTTTGTTCTCAAGGTCAGGTCCTCCAAACCTTGTTAAGATACTCAGCGGGGGTGCAAGACTTAAGAATTTCTTTAGAAATAAGCTTAGTTTTGATCTCCTACAAAGGGAGAGTACCCTTCCACAAGATATCAACTAGCTTATCCTTCCAATTTCCACTATGAGATTGGGAATCTAGTTTTTGCAAGCTTCCTTAATTATAGAGTAAGTTATAAAGTTAGAGGGGGTAACCCAAAGTCATATTACAACTGATCTCAACCAACCAATGATCCATCCTTTATAATGCTATTGAATGTTTTAATGCCATCCTGGTTCCATTTCTTAGTTGAGCAGCCTTGGAACAAGGCCAATGGTTTCCCATTGTGCTCTAAATTCCACCAGATGCTTCTTTTTGGGTGAATTAGGTTGTTGTTAGGATCAATTAAGAGAGGACTAGTGAAGTTATCCCTAATTGACTCCCAAGCCTTCCAAATACTTCAAAAAACCAATGAACTTGTAGGTACTATTGGGTATTAGGTGATGAGAATATCACTAAAAGGCAGTGCCTTCCATGATTTTTCTAGTCTGAGGATAGCTTGAGAGATGTTATTCCTGATTAGAACTTTCCAAGGTCCATTCCCATCCAAGGCCTTGATGACCCACTTGGCAGCTAGTGTTATACCATGCCCCTTTAGATCTTTAAGGCCTAATCTTAGTGTTATACCCTCCAATATCAATGATAAAATTAACCAACCATAATTATCAATTCAAACTATCCCAAATCCCAAAAATAATCGACCTCAACAACTAGTGTATAATTTTGAGCAAAACATTATAGCATTAAGTGTGGTCAATCTAAATGATATTCACCTAAGAACACAAATAGTTCCAATAAGACCTCCTTTTTATGAAATGTCATAATCCTTGTCTTCTATTGTGAAAGACCAAACCATAAAACCAAAGGAATTTGAGAATCCTCATAACCCAACAGTAGTTCCTTTATCAAATTAATTGAAGTAGAATTGTGTTGCTCCAAATAACTCCAAAGGGCTTCTGAATACCCTATAGGACTCTTGATTGCTTAGAGAACTCATAAATATTAACATTAAGGTACACCTACTATAAGCAATTAAAGACATCCCTAAGATTAACTAGACTATTAAGAGCTTGTGCTTAAAAATCCCTCATAGAAGGAAGAAACTGCCAACCACCATTCAAGTGGGGGGAAAACTCTCAGATGTCTTGTTGTTTAAGTTGATTCCACAAAAATATGGGATCCCAATAGCCCTATCATTTCATCGAGTACAAAGGGGATGTCACTACTAAATGCACTGATTGATCTGGGAGTTGTCATTAATGTCACAAATTTAGATACTGTGGATGAATTGTCTATATCAAATATCTAGCCCATAGCTATAGTTTTATGGTCAATCAATCCATAACCATACCTAAGGGGATACTAGAGGACATAATTATTATAATAGACACTATAGTGCTCCCTCTATGCTCAATATGTTGATGTAGATAATGCATACATACAACTTAGTAGACCAATAGATCCCTATTAATCAATTCATTATCTCAAAGGTGCTTCATTTAAATTATCAACCAAGGAATCGTAATATTGAGATGATATTGGCATTGTATGTGCAACTAAGAATCCTAAAACACCCTAATCAATGGCATATATAAAATTAATAGAAGAAATTCTTAATTTAAAATAGCTTAACTAAAATAATTGTATCTAAAAACAAATTCAATGAAATAGATTTAGATAAACAACAATTGTTGTGAGTAACCATAATAACTACTACGGGTAAATTACTTTTATAAAAAACATTAACTTGATGAATCGACTATGCTACAACTTATTGTATTGATAATTAGTTGTTCATTCAACAACTCAACAAAATGTCAATCAAGAAATCCTATTTAGAAATTTATTCTACTACAATTAATAATCTAAGGTACGGTGGATATTATAGTACCTCAAGTGGCCCTTGCTTGATTTATTGTAATCTACAATGTCTTCAAATATAACTCAAAGATTCATGGAAATTGTTGTATTCCTCTTTATTGCAAATTGAACATAAAAAACTTAAGAATAGAGTAATTGATTGAAAATTCTTATATTTAGATCTATTTCATATAGAAAATATAGCTATGACCTCTCACAAGATCAAACATATATACAAGATATTTGAGAGTTCCCTTATTCTTGGAGTAAAAAAAAACTATAAGAAACTATCAACTCTCCCAAAAACATAGGAAGAGGACTTGTTCTTATTTCAATAGTAATGAAAAGTTGGTGGAGTTAAGAGTGTCAGAACCATATAAAGACTCTACATCTTGTAAGAATATGGTTATAACTGAAAATGTGCCTAATAGGGCAAAACTTATTGTAAGCCATAGCCACTGTTATTATCTTTCTTCCATGAGCTAATAATAGCACAAAGTAAAAAGATACAATAATGTATAAGCAAAATATATTCATAATCTCTAGTCACTAACTCCATCAGCTTCAGGAAACTGCACATATTGTACTTGATCACCTTCTCTAGCTACGAAAAACAAGCATCCTTTTGTTGTGATTGATAGATCCTTTGTTGCAAGGGTTAGTTTATATTCTAAAGACATATTTCATCATTAATAACTATAATCAATCATAAAACTCTATTAAATATCACAGACATTCAAGAATTGATAAAACCATTTACCAATATGATATATCATCTTCAATGCTTTAAATACTTAAAATACATGAAAGGTCTAGGAATGTCTTTGAAACTTATCAATAATATGATGAAAAGTATGAAACTAAAACAAGGAAAATGTCTACCTCCTACAATGATTCAATAACTAGGTCTTTACAGCTGCGATTCAGAGATTGGACATCTAACCTGAATAGCCATTTCAATCATCATGAAGGTGCATTTAACTTGTCAACCTAGGGACGTGAACTTGAAATGGGTCAGCACAGTATGTGCACTAAGAACCTAAACTAGCCATTTTCATTCTATAGCTAAGAAAGACACAATGTTGAAAGTAAAATGCTTAGAAAGGAATAACATGAATTCTAACCATCAATCAACAATTACACCAAGCTAAAATGCATGAAAGAAACAAAAATATGAGCAACAAACAGGGCACTACTCTGTCTGCTTTGGTTGTAGGAACAATCACATAATGGAATTCTAGTGGCTGCAAGAATAGTCGGTGCCAAATTTTTAACTAATTACTAAACAACAAGTAATACTAAACTAAAGGACATATTACTCACCAAGTGGGCCCCCTTGGATAAGTATCCTCTAAAACTAATAAGAACTCAGATGCTCAAACTCAAAACTTTATTTTATTCATTGTAAGTCATGAGTACAAAAGAGTAATATATCTAGATTACTGGAAACTCAAGAATGCAATTACAATATCAAATCGTGCAACCTTCAGAGAAGGAGTATCAGATCTTTATTTATACTATCAACTAAATAAGGCAATCAACTCCACGAACTGGGAGGACGCCATTTAGGGAAAACAAAGAAAGTGGGGCGACGGTTATGCATGCATGGAATCCGGTCAAACATGCATGTCCAACCACAAATTTAGTGTTGCAGTAATGTGCATGTTTGCTCAACATCAATAATGACCACTTCAAGGCGGTTACATTTGGTTTACAGGAGGAATCTCCTGCTGTCAACCTCCTTTGACCTTTGAACGATTCCCTTGCTGGATATGGTGCATGCCCAGCTGGCAGTGTCTTCCTCAATTTAGCATCTTCAAATTAAATCTACATGGCAATATTAGTACGCACAATAATTGCATATCAACCACCTTAAGGAACATTCATTAACCACATGCAAAATTAATATAGACAGTCCATTTAACATGCCATTGTCATTAAATGTTTGCATAAATAAGATTAAGCCCAATGTCTATAGTTTGAGGAAAATATCATAAAAGTATCAACACTTAATGATCTGTATAGGATCTAGACTAGATTGCAGTATTTAAATGCTTAACTTTTACAATGCTTTACAATGATTATTTCAAGTTAATTAAAACAAAATTAACTTAAGGAAATAACATAAAGAACGTAATAACAAGGTGATTATAACAGAAATAAAGGAAATGAGAGACATAAAGAGAGAGAAGAAGAAGAGAAGTGCAAACAACGCTTGATAACGGAGTTCGTCACAGAATGTGACTACGTCTCCGGGTCCACTCCAATAGAGAGACCGATCCGATTAACTCCAAAATCGATTACAATAGCACCACCATTCTTCAAGCAATTCGGCAGCGTAACGATGCTCTGATATGCAAGAATGATCTGAAAACTCTTCAACAAGACCTCTCTTTGATTATCTCCACAGCTTCAAGACTTCGTCACCTGAAAGAAAACTTATGCCAATCCTCACCTCAAGCCCCCTTTTTATACAAAGAATTTGCTCAATTTGGCTCTCAACCAATTGATTTGCAAAATATTCTCCAAATCACCTTATCTCTCCAAAATACATAAAAATCTGCAAAAATCTCATAATCCCCCCATTTTACATAATAGATATTTGAAAATCTTTATCAAAAAATCCCACTATTAATTCTAGCCCCTAATTCACTTGTTCCCGGGCTACTATTATCTATATTAGTTACACTTAATCCTTTAAAAAGGATTATTGTTTTTAAGATTTGTTAATTTAGGGAGGTTGTTTTAATTTATAAGCATTCGGTTTTCGAAATACATCAAAACCAAACCATGCCAACTATATTTTAAACCCGTCGGCTGGCTCGTTGGTTAGACATAATTTTGGGGAACCCGCGGTTCCGGGTTCCACTCCCGGCCGCACAGTTTTAAAACAAACTTCGAAATAGAAATTCATCAAAAGAAAACGGGCACTAAATATACTTGGAGCTCCGCATATAGCGCAACGGTCGGCCGGCCAACTCCCAACCGAGTGATAAGGGATCGAATCCCTTCAACCTCCTTTTTTAAACAAACAAACTTTCACAGCGCCGGATGGAGGATGACAGGCCACGTGGCAATCCGAGATGGTGCCACGTGGTGGGGTACAATTTGCTGAGATAACTGACGTGTCTGCCGACAACATGATGACGTGGATGCCAATTGTGATGTACGATCTGCCAACTCACCATGCCACGTGTCCTAGCCTGACTGGCCCAAACTGCTGACTGGACTGCCACGTCTCTGCTGACTGGATGTACGGACGACACGTGTCAATGCATTTTTTGCTGAACTTTGCTGACGTCACCTGCCACATCGACACCTGCCACATCGACATGTATGGACCGTACGGACTGCCACGTGTCAGCTTCTGATTGGTCTACTACTGATTTTGTACGGACTGCTGACGTCAACTGTACGGATGATGACGTCATCACTGTACCTTCTGGTTCACAAGTCAAACCTGAAACTTTGACCAGCTGTATCTTGAGCCTCCGATGTCGGATTTCGACGAAACGAACGTTACCGAAATCATCTCGACGAGCTCTTCGACTTGATGTTGCTTCTGTCGATTTTCGAAACAATCATTTTTTCCGCTTCCTGGATGCCCCTGATCCCAGTTTGACCAAAGGTTTGACTGGCCATAACTCGTGCAAACGGACTCCTTTTCGCTCCGTTCGAGTTGCGTTGGAACCAAGACGCTGAGATCTTTCTGATGGTGCAGATTCTGGAGAGAAACGAGACACTTCAATTTTCACTAAAAAATGTCCACCGGATCACTTAATGTCAAATTCCATGATAACTTCAACAACCATATCACAAATTCTACCCAAAAATGAGACCATAAACTAGACTCATCAGAAAGTAGGACATTTCTAAGGCTCATCATCCCCAACTTGGCTCTTTTCTTGTCCTTAAGCAGATCAAGGTCTCTAATTATATTGTAATTCAATCTCTTTATATTCTATTGTATTAGTGACCCCTTCATCCTATTTCAAGTAGAATCCCTTCTATTTAGATATCCTCTCCCATTTGGATTGCTTTGTTTCCCCTAGTTCTCCCCTTCTTCATGTTACACGAGAAGGGGAAGATGAAATGTTAGAGGGAACTACGTAATTTGATGTTGTAGGGAGATTTAATCATGTTCCCTCACAACTACTACCAAGTAATTAAAAACATAATGGGAATCCTTCTTTTTTAGTTCTTGTGTCAACTCTTTCCATCTATCTTGGGAGAAAGCAAGTGTCTTCTTTCCTAACCTAGTTGCTAGCTCTTGGAATCTTTTGTAATCTCATTCTCTGCATTCCAAAATTTTATTTTCTACCCAACTTATATCCATGAGGTCAATCCATTGCTCCATTACCCCATTGGAATCCTCTACCTCGACTATAATATGGAGGGGAAATGACTTCTCCCTCTGATGATAATATTTTTGTAGTTGACCTTGTAGACATGTAAAATGTACCGATTGACATTGTGCATTTGATCTTGACCATTAACATCGTTTCATCCTAAATCATCCTTCGATCTAACCATTTAATCAAATACCCTTATTTGATTAAATTCGTCAATATTCCTCTCTTAATTAAATAAACCAGTTATCTAATTAAGTCACCTATTCTCGATAATTAAATTAACCATTTTGATCTAATTATCCTATTTAATTAAATAATTTATTTTATTTGATTAAAACTCTAAAGTCTATTTATTAAATTAAATAAATTAAAACTTTATTTAGTTTAATCTAACATTATCTCTTTTAATTAAATAAATCAAAATATTTATTTAATTAATCCCTTATCACATTCCTCTCATATTTGATTTAAATAAATCCACAAATTTAAGTCAAATAGGTCACATCATTTAACTCTCTCAATTAAATTAATTAACTTTGATTAATTTAAACTCCTCTCATGTCCCATCCTCCAGCTTTTACCACTTGCACATGGAAATAGATTTAATTGATTTATTAAATCTCTATTTTCCTCAACAAGGCATCTTTTGGGAATATTCTCCAAGTTTGAATTCAAAATCCAAGTTGACATGTACATCCAACAAGGCATTTACTCTCTCTTACATGTCCTTTTCCTTAATCCAAGTGGCATTTAATGCATTTTTCCTTCTCTCTTGCATGTCATTTCAACAAATTCAAAATTCAAAAATAGGCATTTATTGGCACAATCCTCAAAACTTGCACATCCTCCATCCACTCATAGGTTGACAAGTGGCATCTTGCCATTGGATGAATGTTAGTCCCACATTGATCTATTTTGGACATTCGTCCATCTTCTCATTCTATAAATAAGAGGCTTCATTCCTCTTTTTAGCATCCACAATTTGAGTAAACTTACTATGCTCAAATATTTAACAAATTACATCCATTATAATTGAATCTTAGTTAGGTTATGCAGGTTTTTCCATTGGAGTACTGACCATCCTTCATCAAAGTGGATCATTCATCAACATTCATCAAGCTTGCATCATAGGAAATGTGAAAGGGCCAATTTTCACATCAAATTGGCACCAATTCCCCCATGGGATCATGAGTTTGTTAGTTTAATTAAGATTCAATCTCTATTTTATTGTTTTCTTATTGTGTTCTTCATCTCTCTTCCTAATTTAAGCTTTGTAAATGGATTTCATGGGGAATCCTTGTTCTTACTTGCATTCTATCATCTAATGTGTTTGTTCTTATTATTTTGCAGGTATTAGGTTTAGGTTCACATTTTGGCGCTAGGAGGGCAATCTCACCTTTCAATCACATTTTTTTTATCAAATTCACATATTTTTCTTTGTTTACAGGTTCAGTGTCGCTATTCAGCACCGCTGGTTCTCCAGTGTTGCCATATAGCACTATTGGAAATTCAAACTACAATGCTTAAGTCTTCCCGCCCAAGATTTTGAATTTCAAATCGCACTGCTTGACCAATTTGACTCGCGAGAATTTCAAAAAAATCAAACTGCACTACTGAGCAAAAGGGTGATGCATTTGAGCTCACTGGTCCGAGTACAGAGCACCATTGACTGGTAAGTGGCGCTATACAACACCACTGGAGAAATCAAACTGCAACGCAGTCATGGGTTGCACCACTGGAAGGGAGTAAAAAATTGGAATTTTATTTTAGCACGTGATTTTTGTCAAATGATAAGTTGATCTTTTATTTTTTGCTTTTTAACCTCTGTGTTTTGCATAATCTAACTGGTTTTCTTTCTTGTAAGTTGGATCAATTAAAAACAAAAGAAAGAGAAGCATGATGATGGTATTACACAAAATCAAAGTGTTTTTAAACACTTTAGTGTTTGCTTAACACTCTTAGGAAACTATTATCTCTTCTTGCTTAGGATACTAATTTCTTTTGGGCTTTTAAAAAAAACCTTTTCAATTTTTGCAAAGACTTAAAACGAACATTAGGAATACAACTTACTAGATTTTTTTTTTGGTTAACAATTGAACAAAACAACTCTCATTTGTCCTTTGGTGCTTTAAAAAGAACTCACAATTGCTTTGTAGCTCTAAAATGAACAAGTGCAACTTTGTCTTCGTGATGGCTTACTTAAACTAACTTCATTCAAAAAGGACGTATGCACTTCTCTCGCACTTTATAGCAATCTTGGGAATCAAAAGGCCTTTTTTGTGATTTTAGGTTGAGATAAAGCAATCACCTCCACACTTCATTTTGGGTTTAAAATTGAACAAAACATTATGCGAGTGTGGGTAGGGCATTATTGCATACATTCTCTTTCTTTGTGTTGCAAACAAAGATTGATCGAGTTACGAATATTGTCTTTACTCGCTTTTGTTTATCTTAGCTAGTCTGCCTTGGGGAAAAAATACTCACCTAAGGGAACGACTCGACCGGTAACACTCTAAAGCCAAGAGTATTTCTAACTAGGATATAAATGTGGGTATTGAAATAAACACTAATATCACGCGGTTGGCTCTGACGAGATGGATTTGAAAAGGGACTCTCGTCATATGGGTCAATCTCCATGAACGAAAAGTCCTAATTAAAACCCATGTTTTAAAATTGCCAAAATCCTTGATCTATTTGTTGGTGCAAGAACGGTCGTTTTGAAGTTGTGCCACACTTTTATGGTTTTTTAGTAGAAATGGAAAGCATGCCATGGGAGTTTCATGGGTGTTGATGCTTAGCTGCCCCGAATGACGTTAATGTGTCATGGAGGGGAGCCAGTGGGGTCAAGCATCTAACCATTCACTAAAGATATACGTAGCTGGACTTGTTCAAGTGGGGACTCAACAAATATTATCTTCCATATCCATAGGGTTGTACTTATTCTTGGTTACGAAATACTTTGATTGTTTCAAAACATCTTCAAAACAAACACTTAAACATCATCATCAAAATTTCAAACCCTTTAGGAGACAAATACAATTGACCTAATTCAAGTGTTATTGCTTGCCCTTGGGATTCTATCCCTAGAGGTTTCTAAACACTTGAATTACATCTCAATTTGTCTACTAAAGTTAAACAATAGGTAACCCTTGCCTTGAATTCATCAAATTTCCACATAACATACTTTGTGGGATTCGAAAAAATTAAGACATTGGACATTTAGTTTGGAAACCTAATCAAAGAAGTGTTTGTGGTAAAATAAAGCCACTAAGCAAATATAACAAAAATGAACTCTCACATGTGTTGAAACCTCACAATTTCCAAGAATTCAAATCCCAAAAATGAAAGTCCTTGATTCAAAATCCGAAAATGTATGCTTAAATTGAACCACTTCTTGGTTATAAAGGTCTATAAAAGCATTGCATGTTCTTCAATACCGAGGTTTAGGTAAACAAAGTGTCTTTTTTAGGTTCATCTTAGGATCAAAAGGAAATCAAAATCTTTTTTCATCCATCCTTCAAACATCAAACCAAAAAATCATTGCATCATCATCTTTTGAGAAATCTTGAAATTATCCTTCATGCTAGGCTTTTTGGAAAAAATCAAAATCATCAAATCCTTGAGACAAAATCCTTGAAATCTTTATCAAATTATCTTTGGCTAGGTATGTGTAGATGCATCCTTTTGCGTATGCTTAGTCAAAGTTATCAAACTATCTTGTTTAGCTAGGTATATGTAGATGCATCCTTCTTCATATGCTTGGTTAAATTATTATCTTGTTTGAATAGGTGTGGGTAGATGCATCCTTCTCCCTACACATATTCAAATTATTATCCTTTGAGAAAATCTACCCCTTAGATAATCATCCAACATCTTAGGGTCTATTTGTTCAATCGAAGCAAACCAAAATCAATCAAATCAAGGGCAATCCAAAGAATCAAAATCAAAATCCAAAACATATTTGAAAGTCCCAAAATTCTGGCATCTCCCTCAAGATTTATCAAAAGATCAAAACATCCACATCATCCATCTCTTACATCATCATCATATCACCTTTCGATCCTCAAGATATTCTAAAATTTTCTCTTTTGTGCATAAAGTAAAGATCAATCCAAAGAATTAAGAGATTCATCTCCCATATTCTTGAAAATTGATCCTTGTTTTATGGTTCAAACTAGATCTCAATACAAGAAGAACATGGAAGCCGACAAAGAAACACCCGCTTCAAGTGATCTAAGCCAAACGAATGTCGAAATGAATCCAGTCGAATCAAGCAATCCTTTGACTATCTCATCATCACAAAACCAACAAGAGGAAATCCAAGATCTTACCTTTGGGATGTCGCATGAAGAAATAATTGAAATGCTCCAAAATCCAGAAAACCATAAGATCATCAACATCATGATGAGGCTTAACCCTTCACTATACATGCTTGAACTAGCAAAACAAGGGGCCAAATTACCTTCCGATTTCGACGTGAGCTCTATAGTGGAACCATCTTTGGAGGCTATCCCTCTAATTTCATCCACACTTCCCATCTCATCTACACCCCATCCCAAAGCATCACTCAAAACATTCCAAAAATCACGACATCTTTTGCTCCAACCCAATCCAATGTCAATAAGGGAAATGCATTTCTTAATGCTATTCAAACACACCCCTTGTTAATAATCAAGACTTGGATGCAAATACCATTTTGGAAAAAAACATACCCCAAATTCCATTACATAAGTATGTTCCTCTCACTTTCCATAATCCTAATGATCCATCGTCATCATCCTTCCGCGCAACACCTCAAACTTCTCTCCTCACAAATTCACAAGAGGAAGGTGACATGTTCGGACCTGGGGGCATTTTCGACACCACATCATTTTCTCAAGAACTCACACCCCTCACATTTTCACCCCTTCCACCATTACCGCCATTATCCACACCTCTACTTGGCTTGGGGCTCCCACCTTTACCAAATATCAATCAAACCAACATTCCAAACACCAATCAAAGCATCACGCCAAAATCTCAAAAATTGTCATTGATATCGCAATAACAGATGACAACTACACAAGCAATCGCGACATCATCAACCACCCCCCTAACATCTCAAAACATGGTCTCTCAAGGGCCAATCACATCAACAACACTATTCACCACTCAAACCACCAACACGACATCGCCGCTCACCACCACCATAAAGAACATTCCAAATCCACCACCACCCCCACCACCACCAAACTCTAATTTATCAAACCAATACAACATGGCATTGCAAGCCGCTCACCAAGCTGCTTATCAAAAGGCATTCTTACAAATGCAAAAGAAAAAAGATGCACAAATAACTGCCCAACAAGCCACACAAGTAGCGCAAAATGCTCAAGCCGCCCAAATTGCACAGCAAGCGCAACAGGCCGCACAATCCCAAGTCTTATTGCAACAACAACAACAACAACAAGAAGCTGCTCAAGCAACCCAAGTCACATTACAAGCACAAAAGGCTGCTCAAGCCCAAATACTATTGCAACAACAAGCGGCACAAGCACAAGCCCAAGCACAAGCTCAAGCTCAAGCTCAGGCGCACGCCCAATATTAAGCACAGCAAGCACAAGCACAAGCACAACTTCTCGCACAAAAGCAAGCAACACAACTACAAACATATCAACAAGAAATAAAACAATATCAAGAGTAGCAAGAAGCATCCCAATTGGTAGCCCAACAACAAGCAATCCTAGTACAACAACAACAAGATCAACAACAAGCGTTGTTTATACAACAGTAAGTGCAAGCATACCTGACTCGACAAAATGTGCAAATACCATCAAACAACACACCAACCAACCCACCCATCCAACCCACAATCGAAACACCCTAGAATACCTTCATCCCACCCCCTAATCCGCAAAATGATGTAATGACACAAATCAGGTTTCTCTCGCAACAAGTGCTCGATCTTCAATCAGGGCGAACCACAAAAACACCAAGCAACTTGTGTCCCTATCCATTTGAAAGGAGCCTTGTGATGAAACCATTCCCCAAGGGATTTGAGATCCCCAAGTTTGAAAAATATCGTGGGACGAGAAACCTTGATGATCACATCAGGGAATTCCAGGTTCATTGCATGGAAGTCGCATACGACGATACTTATCTGATGCGACTATTTCCTAAGAGTTTGGCTGGCCATGCCATGGAATGGTTCTCTCACCTACCTACAGGCATCAAAACATTCCAAGAAATTATAGATGCTTTCATTTAAAAACTACGCATGCAATATTGCAATGGATTTCAGTCTAGAAGAACTCTCAGCTCTGAAACAAGGTAAGAATAAATCATTCACTTCATTCCTACAACGATGGCGATCCAAGGCCAATCAGAGCAAGTGGACCA
The DNA here is from genome assembly GCA_007258455.2 of Sequoia sempervirens. Lineage (NCBI taxonomy): Eukaryota > Viridiplantae > Streptophyta > Pinopsida > Cupressales > Cupressaceae > Sequoia > Sequoia sempervirens. The sequence continues at coordinate 81,433,288 of VDFB02353493.1, read as the reverse complement.
TGCCCGAGGAACAACAAGTTTGCACCATTATATCCAACCTTGACGGCCTCTTGGCATTTCATCTCAAGGTACAAGGGATCACCACATATGACCAGTTGATCTCCAAGGCGCTCAACATCGAATGAGCCCTTATGACACAACCCGCAGGATCAACTTCATACCCTAAACAACAAAACAACCGCCCACCCACCAATTACAATGATAAACTTTGCACGTGGGCAAGGAACAAAAATGTTACTAATGATGGTGTTGTCGACACCAAAGTGGTCATCAGTGCCCCAAGCCAAAATACACCCACACCACAAATCCAAATCCAACACCAAAATAATCATTAGACAACACAACAACCAAACAATAATAAGACAATTCACAATCTCAATGATCAAAGGGGACCACTCCAATGGAACAAGAATTACCTGAAGTGAAAGTACACCGCTCTTGGGGAACCACTAGAAGTCATCATGAAGAAGCTGATAAATGAAAAACTCATCAAAGCACCCACCTATGAGAATTACCAAGAACTGGATGTGAAACCTCCTTGGTATAATGAGAATCAACTTTGTGATTTCCATAAAATCAAAGGGAATACCACGAACAGTTGTATGAGGCTAAAAAACATAATTCAAGATCTCATAGATCAAAGAATTATAAACGTGGAACAACCAACAGGAAATCAAGACCTTAAGATATACATGAATCTGATGCCTAACCATGGCAATAAAGGGAATAATAATAACACTGATAAGGGGAAAGGCACCCACACAAACATGAATCATGTGTATGAAATTGTCGTCACCTCCCTAGATGAATACTGCACAATCATCACCATCAAAGGCGCCCATGCTGATTGTGGAGTCACCACAAGAGGCGGCAAAGTTACCATCGCAGGATCATCCCAACCAAACAGAGTCCCTGCATCTAGATCTGTCCCTAATGGATATAATGTCCTTGATCATCTCAAAAGACCAGTGCAAATATCCATCATGGAGTTACTAAAAATCTCATGGGGCCATAAGAAAATCCTTGAGGAAGCGTTGGCTTCATCTACTGTCCTCGCAGATCTTGATGCAGAATAATTCCAAGCTATGGTCAAAAATATCATTATGCCAAATCTCCTCACATTCTCCAACCAGGATTTTCCCGCTCAACCATCTCACAACGTGTGCTCCACTTAGAAGTCATCGTACAAAAGAGAAAAGTCAAAAGGGTTTTGGTGGATGGAGGTGCGGGCTTGAATATATGTTCTCTCAGGCTCATCAAACAATTGAAAATCTCAGAGGATTCTATCGATAAATGAAAGGATATCACAATAAGAGCATATGATGATCAAGAAAGAGTGTCCCATGGCACAATCAAACTCCCTATTCAAGTAGGGCCTGCTATCATGGAAACCACTTGTCAGGTCCTAGACCTCGACTTACCGTATAACATCCTTCTGGGACGTCCATGGATTCATGCAACGAAGGCAGTAGCGTCAACTTTCCATTAATGTGTTAAATTTACACATGAAGGAGAAGAAGTTACCATCCATGGAGATCCCAAAACCTTCTCCTATTGCAAAATCCTTGAAGCAAAATACTGTAAAATCCCCCAAGTACCAAAAAATGATGAGGGTCCATCTACACCATACATTGATCCCGCTACTCTCGCATCCACTTTTGCAACAGAGACACCTGTCACTCCTGCCATTCCAACCATTTCTAACATTAAGGTCTTCATCCAAGATAACGATTGTGGAAACTACATGATCCATACAAATGTTTTTGTGGTAGGAGAGTTACCACAATCTCCTAGATCACGGGGACGTCCGCAAATAAATGAAGCGTCCACATCTCAAACGTCTCCTGAAGACTATCCAAAATTTACAAGTTGGGGAGATCTTGGCCAAGAAGTTATTGAGGCAAATCCATCTCATATGCTATACCAAGATGAGAGACCAGTAGTTGACTTACCAATGGATGACAGAAGCAAGGGTTTGCAAATGATGCTCGCAATGGGCTATGACAGAAACCAAAGACTTGGGAAAAATGACAATGGGCTTATAAAACCTATCATTCCAGAGACGTGAGTGACAACAAATCTTGGCCTTGGATGTACCCCTCTGAGTATAACCATAGGTGGCCGAAGTACTCCAGTTAGAAGGGTTAATAATCCTCAACCAACCGCAGCAGAACTACGCTTACCAGTATCTATAGGTCGCGTCATAGATAACTGCACATTTGACATAACCGACGTCTGTAGTAGTAGTGATGACGAGGATCCCATGACCAATTTACCTAGGCTATTTGAGGATACCACTCTTTGCATGATTAGCACCCTATCTTTTGAATCAGACCACCAAAATCATGAAATCTGCCTAGTATATCCCTAACTCATCAACTACGAACAACGAGGAGCACCAATTCTCGATACATTCAAAAATGATGAGGCACTCTTAGAATTCATGGGACTACGGGATAACATTCCATGTGGGGATCACAAAGCAGGGTTCATAATCGAGCTAGATACACATGCCTATTATGGGGAAACGATTGAATCCCTTAGTCACAAAAGTGAAAAATTAAGAATAATATCTAAGTCCTTGAGTGAAAACCACATTGTGGCACTCTTTGACCAGAAAAAAGTAAAAAGAAAGGATGCATCCAACGGTGAAAACCTCTCTGAGGCGCTCGAGGATGGTAGATTCAATCTTCCTTTTAGAGCTATTCATCAAGAAAAATCAGCAGTCCTGGCAGAAAGATGCAATCTGGTCAATCTAGGAACAAAGGAAACCCTGCACATTACATTCTATGCGGAGTCATTAGTATCAGAGGAACAAGAGCTCCTAGCAGCCTTCCTAAGAGAAAGACAGATAAACTTCACATGGAGCTATGCTGACATTCCTGGGCTTGATCCAGAGATCGTGGTTCACCATTTAGCAGAATATCCAGAAGCAAAGCCTGTTAAACAAAAACTTTGAAAAATACACCCTCAGATCGCCCTATTAGTCAAAATGGAGCTAAAAAAGCTATTAGATGTGGGATTCATCTAATCAATAGATTATCCAGAATGGGTGTCAAACTTGGTACCTGTCTCAAAACCCGATGGGGGCATCAGAATCTACATAGACTTCAGAGACTTGAATAAGGCATGTCCAAAAGATGACTTCCCGCTTCCAAACATTGATATGATCATCGATATGACAGCTGGACATGAAATGTTGTCACTAATGGACGAATTTTCTGGGTATAATCAAATTATGATAGCTAAAGAGGACCAACATAAAACAACTTTCACTTGTCCATGGGGGACTTACTGTTGGAAAATGATGCCATTCGGCTTAAAGAATGCAGGAGCAACATATCAAAGGGCCGTGACATTGATATTCCATGACATGATCCATAAGACTGTCGAAGATTATGTTGATGACATTCTAGCCAAATCCATAAAGAGAAAAGATCACATAGCAACCTTAAGTGCCATTTTTAACAGGCTAGAAGAGTATAAGGTCAGATTAAACCCAAAGAAGTGCATCTTTGGCGTACAATCAGGAAAGTTGCTAGGATATATAGTGTCAATGAGAGGTATCAAGGTAGATCCAACAAAGGTAAAATCAATCCTTGAAATGGAGGCACCAAAAACATTTAAGCAATTGAGAGGTCTCCAAGGCAAACTTCAATCCATTCGAAGATTCATAGCACAGTTGGTAGACAAACAAAACCCATATTCTCACCTACTTCACAAGGGAGTAGCATACAAATGGGATAACAAGTGTGAAGAGGAATTCAATAAAATCAAAGAATATTTACTTACACCATCGGTCTTAATGCCACTAATCCCAAGAAAACTATTAATTCTCTACGTGTCAGCAATAGTAGCAGCCCTTGGAGCTCTCCTAGCCCAACATGATGAAAATGGAACAGAAAGGGCCATTTATTACATCATTAGAACAATGGTTGGGCGTGAGCTAAACTAATCATTCATAGAAAAAGCATGTCTAGCAGTAGTGTTTGCATCACATAAATTCATACATTACATGTTGGCACATAAAATAAAACTCATTGCCAAAATTGACCCCCTCAAGTATTTATTGTCAAAAGCAATGCTCACTGGAAGAATGGCCAAATGGGTGATGATATTGCCAGAATACGACATTGAATATGTGGAGTGGAAAGCAATCAAAGGCCAAGTCATTGTAGATTAGCTTGCAGAAGCACCAATCTATTCAAAGAATCCTCTTGTCTCAGTGTTTCTAGACAAATCTGTTTTCAATCTCAACATAGCTAACCACTGGAAACTGTACTTTGATGGCTCATACACACAACATGGATCAGAAGCTGGTGTCTTCTTTATCACCCCACAAGGGGACTACATACTAAGGTCCTATAAGTTGGTGTTTCCCTGCACCAATAACATTGCAAAATATGAGGCTTTAACCACAGGTCTCAGAATAGCAGTGCAGTGGAACATTATAGCTCTTAGAGTATACAAAGACTCCCAATTGATAATAAATCAAGTGAACGATGAATACCAAACTAAAGATGACAAGCTCACTCCATACAAGAAATTGGTGGAGACTCTTAAAGAATCCTTCATCTAAATCACATTTGAGTAGATTCCTAGAGCCAACAATAGAGCAACAGATGCCATGGCAACAATTGGATCTTTATAGGACATTCCTCACAACGTTCCAAAATATGAATTCCTGATAGAGCAGCTTCTCGTGCCCGCATTCGAGGTACTAGAATCATAATTCGTGTGTGAAATCATTGGTCTCGGTGATCCTTGGTACCACATCATTTATACATGCCTTCGAATAGGAGTCATACCCGCCGACTTACCCTCAAACCTAAAATGAACCTTTGTCAAAAAGGCATCCCGATTCGTCATCCTAGGAGATACCCTATATCGTAGGAGCATAAAAGGAACCTTATTGTGTTGCTTAAACGTCGAGGAGGCATTAACTGCCCTAATTGAGGTCCATAACAGTATCTGTGGTTCACACTCGAGTGGAATGATCATAGCCAAGAAATTGTTGAGGATGGGGTATTATTGGCCTACAATGGAAATAGAGGCACATGACTATGCCAAACAGTGTCTACAATGTCAGCAGCATGGGGACCTCATCCATGCTCCATCTCAAGAGATTCATCCCATTGTCACACCATGGCCCTTTTCGCAGTGGGGACTTGTTGTGCCCTCAACACACATGCCCTGTTCAGAATGGGGACCCTCTTCTTCTTTTTCCTTGTCAGGTCATTTTTTTTGTCATTGCCTTGTTTTACATGTCCTGGGTGGTCAACGTACCTCCAAAGTCTCATCTTAAGTTGACCGTGTTTCTCCCCTTCAATTTTGAGGAAGTTCTGGTGCCTTGCGGAGTCTCCTTGGCAGTTTGCCTCTGCCAGTAGCCTTGGAGCCATCCGGGTCTTTGTTCCTGGGTTTTTGCCTTGACTTCGCCATCCCGAATGGCAGAAGGCTTCCGCCTTCCTGGCCTCTGGGACCCAGCTCTTAGTTTTTTGTCCGTTGAAACTTGCAAAATTTTCTCGACTGTTGTCACCCCTTCCGGGCCCGAACCACCAGACTTCCTCCCCCAGAACTCCGTGCAGACTTCACCGTTCCCGACGACAAATCAATGACGAAACTCCGCCCTCCGGGGCCTGAGTTCCCCTTGGTCGTCGGTACGTGAAACAAATTTCAAACGATCGTCATCCCGCGTCCTTCCGGTTCCTGGACCCCGAAACTCCCGCTGCCGTCTGCAAATTCAAATCCACCAACCATTTGCTATGTCGTACTTGCATTTAATGAAGCCATTAATGGTGGTGGGAGTATAAATATCTTGAGCAACTTGTCATTCTCACTTGTCAAGTTACAGAGAGAGATCAAAGTGCTTGCTAGAGAGGATCCCTATCTTTGTCAATTGTCGCCCTCACACCCGTTGTCGTCACTTGCCGATTGTTAGTGGATTTCACGCTTTGCGGCATCGGGTTTCCGAGGTAGGTTTTCCATCCACCCTCCCGAGCAAATTTTCATGATTTTAAAACCTAAAGTGATGAACAACCCAAGTTAAAATACATTTAAAAGATAAACATAATGCAACGCATAAAACCCATGAGATAGAATCTATTAGAAACCTCCGCAACACCCTCACGATTGATCCGAAAGTTAGCTCGCGTGTGGCTGTTCTTCGCTCAGGGCATTCGCAGCGACCGAGCCCAAGCCTCTTCTTCGCTGGCAAATTTTATCAAATTCAACATCCTTTTCAAATGGTCGAGCCATCTCTCAAGCCCGGATCCTCAGGCTTTTGCCGGCGGTTCGCCGTATGGCATCAAACTTAAAACTTCAGAGTCGACCTCCATTTTGGACTCCCGGGCTCGTGCCCCCAGACTTCCGTGTCCAGGATTCTGCCAGGCTCTCCCCATTGCCGAACGGCGAGGGGACCCCGTCTGCCCGATTCTCGATGCCTGCCTGGCAAATTGTCGTTTGGCGTTGACAATTATTGGCCGCCCTCCAAGCATCCGGGTCCTGCCCAGCGAACTTCCGTGTCCGAAACTCCGTGGGGTTTTCGCCATTCTTGAACGGCGGAGTCGAACCGTCCACCTGAGATTTGGACCCCGAGCCTCCTTTTGTCATCAGTTCCAAAGCGCAAGCCTACCTTCTTGCATTTCGTCGGGTTCCAGTCCACAGATCTCCATCCGTGGACTTTCGTGGAGTCTTCACTATTCTGAACAGTGAACACACAACATCCTCCTGCCTCCCGGATCCCGTCCTCCCCTTTTGCCGTGGTGGTTCCAAACATCAAACTTTAGTGTCCTCGACCACATCAGGCTCCATCGTCTAGGACTTCGTCCCATCTCCACCATTTCGAAAAGAGAAAATCGCGCCCGCCCTTCTAAGCTCCAGGCTCCGCTTCCCTGCTCGCCGCAAAAACTTTGCTAAGAAAATCAAAGCACCCAACCTAAGTGTCAGGTCCGGTCCTCTGGGCCACCTCCTCTGGACTTCCGTCCGATGATCGCCGTTCTGAACGGCGAAAGCACAACAACTTCTCGCCCCCTCAGGTTCGAGCGCTCTAATAATTGAAGAATATCGGCCGCCCATGGACCCACCGGTTCCCGGACCCCAGAGTTCCATCCCCGGAACTCCGTTTCTGCCCGGCCGTTTTAAACAGCCAAGGTCAAACGACTTTTTGGCCCTGTACCTTCGGGTGCTTCTAAAACAATCCAAATGACCTCAAATTTGAAATCTGATCTCAATCCACGTGCTCAAATTTGACCCTCTTCACTACGATCCTTTTGAACCATTAAAATTCGGTCGTGAGAAGTCTCCCGGATCGCTCTACCTCGTTTTCCCTTTTAAAATAGCATTCTTGCTAGGGAAGTCCGGGCCTCTAGGCCCAGATTGTCTGAAAGCCCTCAATTAAAAGACTAATGACATATGGAAGTAGAAGTATCATTTTATGAACGATAAATTAGTTAAATTTGACTTCGTCCATAAGATTTTAACTAACATCAAAGATTTCATGATTGGCTGCACTAACTATGTCTTTGCTCGCAAGATATATGGAATCAGGTGCAAGACCCTCGGGGGCAGCTGCAGAAAAGGATAAAGGAAAGAAGTCGGGCAAGATTCCTCATGGAAAAGAGGATAAGGACCAAATGAAGTACTAGTTCCAGGGTGAATCTTTGCACTCGAAGGTTGCCACAGATTGGAAAGAAATCACCGACACCAATATCGGCCACATTGATATTGATGAGTTTAAACAAAGGGTCAAAATCAACCTGACAACCAAGAACGCAAGGCTAATTAGACATAGCGGAATCACAAAAGCTGCGAGCTTTCCCCCATCTCTCATTGCCCTTGAGCTAGTCATGGCTTGTCAGTAGACATATCAATCAGATACAAGGACAATTGTTGATAGGGATGGTAATATTCTAGCAGATATGTCAGCTGAAGGCATTACAAAGACCTTCCATATTCTCACTTTTCAAGAAATGAAAACACCTACCATACAGGAATGCCAGGCAGCATGGGATGACAACCCGATGGGCTGTAAAAAGTTAATAAATTAGCATTGGCTTAAACAAAAACAGGGCAGCACTGCGAAGGTTCTTAACGAACTCTTCCGCACTGATTTCCATGAAGATTACCATGACTTGGTCATGATGCTAAGCAGGGCTATGGGTCTTCCTACTGCGGCGTTCTTTCAGGAGTGGATGGTATACTTCGTCGAATAGATCCTCTACGAGAATGAGGATGTCACCACAAAGTCCTCGTTCTACTGGGGAGGTATAATAAGCGACTGCTTCCATGAGTAGTTTGTCAATGTGAAGAAGAGTTCCAAGTTCTACATGACCTCATATCTCGTCTACTACTTGGCAGACCGGAGATAATACAATGGGTTGTTTGTAGCACCCGATGAAGAGCAGGGTCAAAAATTGAAGGCCTACGACAGGTACCCCCAGCTCCAATACCAAAATTTCAAGAAGGAATATTGCAGGGTCAACGACGCCTTCATTGGCCATATCTTCAGGATGATTGTAGGGGATTTTGAGAGAAGGGTCTCTCACAGTGCTCATACATTCTTGAAGCAGTACGCCTTCCTTTTTATCCAATATCCAAAGTTCACATACATTCACGCCCAGGGCTTCACGGAAAGGCCAAATAAGTTGCCCCAATACCCCAACGACTAGATCATCCTGTTAGAACTTTCTTGACAACTTCAACACATACAGGCGGTCCTCACCAACAAACAATTGGCAGGGATCCCCTATCCCCTAACTCTCGGCCAAAGAATGTATAAATTACAAACTTCCCAGTGCACTGGGAACTCTGAGAAAGAATTGAAAGATTATCATTTTCACCTGCACACTGCTCACCCACGAATGGACCCATATGGGCATGTAAGGAAAGCACTAGGACTGGGGTTCACTCATCTGCACCACATTAAGGAATTTTGGGGGGATTGTCAGGATGATAAGGAAGTGTGTGCAAGGCACTATATGCAAATGACTGTGTATTTTATAAGAAAAGTACAACCATTTCCCATACTAGATCAGGTTGAAGAGGATGAAAGCACCATAATGGACCCCAGATACCCCGCAGTCGCCAACTTGCTGATACCAAAAATAGATTGGAACGAGTAGGAGGTCGATGACCTCGATATTATAACCAAGCCAATCTTGACCTGTACCAAAGAGTGGGTGGATGGACAAGTGGCCTAATTAAAACAATAAGGGGTGGTCCTGACATACGAAGGGCTCAAGAGTGAGCCAAGTGCCATGGAGGAGGCCGCTACCACTACTTCAACGGGCGGGACATTCAAGTCTCCTCCAGTCACCAGATCCAAGAAGAGGAAAGAGAGGGAAACAAAGGAGTCTTCTGATCCCAAAATTTATACAAGGAAAGATCTGGGGGGCTCACCTTCTAAAAGACTTAAACAAACAAGGGGCACCACAGAGCAACCCTTAACCCAAGAGGAAGAAGCAAAAGGTACAGACCAAGTAAAACCTCTTTTGGCTCTCCCTATTGCAACTGCCCCATCATCCACTTCTCTATCCATGATCGCCACATTCTCACCGACAATGGACATCTCCGTCCATCTCGCCCCTTCACCTCCGACCGAGCCTATAATAGTCATTGATTCTTCCTCTGCTGTAACTACTCCTCCTTCCTCTACTGCCATGTCACCTACCACATTGCTCTCTTTAGCTACGGTGATGACACCAATACCCACTTTCGCCTTGCCTGAGGCCTTCTCAAAACATATGCAGAGTCTCCCTTCCGAGCTCTCCTAGATCCTTATGGACCCCACTCTTGAAGCAGCCTTGGCGCAGGTCCTTGCTACTGCTAAACCTTTGCAGCCTCTGATAGGACCACTAGCTATGGAGGCCACCATGTTGATTTCCAATTCCAAGGAGTGGGAGAGGCGAGAACGAGAGGCCTCGAAGCCATTTGAAGAAGAGGCCGATGAATACCAAGAACACCTAGAATATGAACACCGAAAAATTGACAAGGTGGCTTACGAGGAGGAAGATGTCGGTGGTAGGGTCATCGTGCAGGCCTTCGACGATGATCTTGAGGAAGAAATGGCCCGACAACCGAAGGGTACTGAAGAAGAGGTAGAAAGGTCGCCTCTTAGAGAAGAAGGATAGCAACAAGAGGACAATCCAAGAGAGGATAAACTTGAGGGTGAGCCTCAAGCTGTTAAGAGCCTTGAAATTGAGCAACCCAAGGAGCACACACGTGAGGTTGAGCAAACCGAAGAAAAATTAGGGGAAGGAAATGGAAAAGGAAGAAAGTCCCTAGAAACAATTATCTACCAAGCCTCCTATTAAGCGCCTTGTGTTTGTCTAGGACTCCGATGAAGAAGGAGATACTGCTAAAGTGGAAGAAAGGGCCCCAAGAGATAAGAAAATAGAAGCCTTAGCCAAGGAGGGCGAAGGTGATTGTGAATCACCTAAAGAAAAGGCTGCTATGCCTGAATGGCTAGAAAAATAGCTTGAAAAGAAAAATCCCGCACCAAAAGACCCAAGAGCGAAGCTAGAGGCTATCTTAGCCTGAGCGCAGATTACAAATAGAAAAGAGAAGAAGCCTAAGATCAGATCCAAGGTAATAATGGATGCTTCTAGGTCTCGAGCTGTGTAGATAGCAACGCCAGTGGTGGGGCAGGAGGGAATAAGCGACAACGTCTCCACCATTGATCTAGGAACTGCTACTAGAGAGCAGAAGGTGGGGCATCTTGAGGAGTCAGTAGCTACAGTGGTACACCTGATAAAATAGGACAAAGTTTTGAAGGATGAGCTCAAAGCATAGGTGGCTGCCTTGACAGATTACATCCAACAATGGTCCTCAATAGATGACCTGCCCACCACATTCGCGGCTCCACCCCAACTGATGTCCAAAGAACAAATTGACAAGCTGGAGAGAAGAAGGAACTTGGACAAGACTACAGAGAGCTGGTTCTGATAGGTCTTGTACGTCAGGAACATGGGAATTAGTCGGGCTGTTCAAAACAACCAACAAATTTTTGGACCTATAACAGTCTCTTGAAGGCACAAAGAAGCTCTGCACTGACTTCCTTGCAACGTACGACTCTACCTATCTAAAGATCGAGGCCATCTCCAGTTGCCAAAAGCCACATGGGAGAAGGAACTTGCATTCAAAAGGGATGACCACTGGCTGATGGATGTCTGGAGGCAAGATTTTGACAACAAAAAGGAAAGGTTGGAGCAAATAATGAGTAAGGTGGATCCGAACATCGAATGGATCAAGGAAATTAGGGCAGAATGCGCTTGATATCTCAAGCTGATGACAGAGTATGACATGCCAACAGTGCAGATGGATCCAAAAAAAGTAAAACCTTACTTTCAGAAGAAAATGGAGGACAGGATGTCTAGTGAAATAACAGTGGAATTCATGAGTTTTTCCGCCCATGCCTTCGATCAATCAAAGCTGTTTAGGGATCAGGGCACAAAGTGTGATGAGGACTGGAAGAATCTTGAGGATAATACAAAGGAATGGAGCTACCAAATGTTGCGGTACGAGCTCATTGAGGTAGACAAGCTCCAGCCAATCATTTTAAAATTCATGGAGTACATGGCATCGAAGAAGCAAGAGGACAACCCTATTGGCAATGAAGAACTCCCCAATGAGTAGCTATAGTAAAAGAGCAATCAACAAAAGACAAAAATGTTATAGTGTCGTCACTAGGAGACAAAACAAGGAAGGAGACAAAATATATTTTTTAAATTGTAATATATTGGGGGTTGGTGAAACCCTATTTTATAATGAATCTTGGCCACATAATGAGAATTAATCTTGGCCATTCATTTGACCTTTTGGGCACTATAAATAGGGGTCTCCTCTCATTTGCAAAGGGAGTTGAGTTGTTGTAAAGACATGCTGCTGAAATTTCTAATGAAAATATATTGATTTGGTGCATTTTCTGATTTCTTCACATGTTTCATGGTTCAATCTCCATTGTTAAATGTTTCGCTTAGATTTATATCATTTGCTTTAGTTAGCTATGTCCTTGATTTGATAGATTTAAGAAATGTTGTTATGTGGTTATGAAAATTCCTACTGTGTAGATGCCTACTTAGTCCATACTTTGTGTTGTTTGTTGCTAGTAGATAGCTATGCAAAGTTAGTCTAGGCTTAAATTCAAAGCTGCTCCACACTTTTATCTTTGTTCATGCATGTATATGGTGAATGGAAGGTGAAATATCTGCAGACCTTAGAAGATAGCACAAGTTTCATGAGACTGTGAGATTTCTGGTTAAGTGAAATATTGTTTTGAGGAAGCTGTCCATTGCAGGAACCCCATGATCACTATTCATAGTTAGTTACAGGTCCAAGAACCTTTCATCTCCCCTGCTCTTTTCTCTCTTTTTTAGAAATAGCCCATGTTAAGATTCATTGCACATTGTAAAGCTAAACTTGAAGAGACATCGAAGTTTTGGATCATTGTCTGAACCTACAACAAAATGAAACTTGACCTCCATCTTAGAAACTTCAGAATTGAAGATCTACCTTGCATCCAGCTATGTAAGTCCGTCCTGTGATTACCAGCAAAATCACATCAAAATCAACTGAGGAGTTCCATGCAAGTCATGACCTGACACCCGAGAGACTTTGGGGAGATTTTCAGCAACTTGTTGGAGATTTCCTTTTAAGAGAGGTAGTGCACCTATGTACTGCCTGTGTTGAGAAAGTGTGTAAAACACCCATCAACAAAACTGGTGCTAGAAGGAGGGCCTTGTGAAGCTAGATCGAATCGGTTTGTTCTCCCTGGAAAGATTTCAAAGAGTTTTACGGTCGACACTAAATAAAGGAGAACTCCAAGAGTTGCAGCCTTCTACAAGGGAAAAATGAATTAAGGGAAGTAGCGCTGTTTCTTCCTCTTCCTCCATTCCACCCACTTCCCTTCCACCTTCACCCTCATTCGGCTTGCGTTCATCTTCCACCTGACTACTCGAAACTTCACTTTCACTTCCCATCTCCAGCAGCCAGGGAATTGCTTTTGTCCTAGCCCTTCGAGCCCAAGGTATAGTCCAAACTTCCGTAGCTCAGGTGCATTCCCAGACTGTTGTTCTATTGCAGGTGCAATCCCAGATTGTTGTCCCTCAATAGCGGGTATCACCCCCGCCTCCCGCCATGGCTTGGTTGGCACATAATCCTTTGTCGATACACTTTGTCGCTTATCATCATATGCCCAAGAATCCAAAAGGATTTTGTTCGAAGTTCAATCCTCGTGACCCACAAAGAACAGCTGAAGAACATATCAAAATATTTGAGACAACAATTACTGAAATGCAAGTCAACCATGAGGATGTTGCGTGTCACCTTTTTCCGCATTCATTGGGAGAAGAGGCTTTTTATTGGTACATCAATCTGTCGAGAGGATCCATTACCTCGTGGGACTTAATGAAGAGTTCTTTTCTGCACAAATACAAGATTCCAATTATCCCTTCAAAACTATATCGGTAGTTCATGTCCGTTCGGAGGGAAGTGAATGAACCTATTGGGTCCTTTAATGATCACTTCCACCGTGCCTTTGTGAAGCTTCATGATATGTACATACACAATGACGCCGCAACCCTCCCCGTCTATTACCCAGTGTTAGACAATCTCACGTCAGCGTTGGTGAAAAGGATGCGCCCGCTGCTCACTACGCTAGTGACCGACTATGCGGAGGCTGTGGTCGCCAGTGCAGATTTGGGGCAGAATATCTCCGGTCCGCTACCATCGTTGGGACCGTTGGCTCACCCGATGTAGGTTCAGGGGCTAAATGAAAAATTCACCAATCAAACACCTCTTATAAACTAAGTGCCTCAGCTTCCTAACATTCCACACCCGAGACAGCCGATAAATTACACACCACCCGTGCCTTACTATTTGTAGCATCAACAACAACAAAGTTATCCTCAGGCTGCCCAATAATAACAAATGTATTCTCAATAGCCCCAGGCACCATTGTACCTACCGGGGCTAGAATTTCCTTCGGCACGTCAGAATCAGCCGACGACTCCACCTGTCTTTCTCTAAAATTTGGCGCTGTAGCCGAGCAGCACTACTAAGAAAGACAAATTAGAAGAGCTGACTGATATGATAAAAAAATGTCCATAGAGATGACACACTTAAAAAATCAGAATAATCAGTTATAGACATCCCAACGTAACCTCCAGGCCAATCTTAATCAAGATAACCGAGACAATAGGGACAATAGGGACAACCGAAAAGCAAGCACCTCCTTCAGACATAATTATGATAGAGGACAAAATACTAATCAAAGTTTAGAAATGAGACCTTCCAAGAGGAAAAATTGCACGTGGAATACAAGCCCCAATAACGAAGGTGTCCCTACTCCTTTTGACCAACCGACAAGCAAAAAAAAGACGACCAGTGGAGTATACCTTGCCGAGGTAGCTTTGTCTGGATGGTGCCGAATTCACAAAACCAGCATACAGTCCGAGTTGAATTGCCCTGAATTCCATACAGCTATTGAAATATTGCAAGTAGAAGTACAAAATGCAGTTGATAGTGCTAGTTGCAGGGACATCGTCTCATTTGAGCCATATGACTCCTGTCTCGTGGTCAACCAAGCACCATTTCTGCAAGGCGACTGCAACGAAGCCGAAGTCGAGCCTGCTCCCGTTAGGAGTGAAGAAGTGCAAGAGGTAAGTAACGAACAAAATTTGGCTTAGCTTTTTGATTCTGTAGATAATGGTTCAATAGATGAAGAAGAACCACACGTAGGTGAGGTCCACATGTTCCATCAAAGATCAACTCCCTACTTCCTCAGAAATAGGTAGGTAGGTGGACCCTTTACAACCTCTACTCCATCGAACAATTTTACTACCCCACCTGACCCTAATGCCAGCAACAACCCTGGACCTCCCCATGTACCCACCCAATATCTTAAAAATAATGGGCCTTGAAATTAGTTACAGAATCAACCTCAAGGCCAAACCCAAAACCAGTCAAGCCAAACCAAAGTCCAACCTCCCAGCTCTGCAATAGGTCAAGCCTTTGGCTCTGAGATTGAACAGATGGGAGAGTATGTGGCAGAAGAGTTCAAGAAAGTAAAAATTAGTTTGTCTACCTTTGAACTACTTAAGGTCCCCACTGTGAGGCATGCCTTCTTTAGGGTACTCAATGGGACCCCATCCTCCAGCACAATGCAGGAAACATTAGCTAAGAGAGTCACCTTTGAAGAGCCCAGGGGAGAACCTGCGATACAGAATAATACTAGAAAAAGGAAGGATGTTCCCATAAATCAATCTGTAGGTAAGCAAATGGAAAAAGAACCAAATCAGAACATTAGATAGAGTTCTAAAGATCAACCATCTAGGCAGACCAAGGAAAAAAATGGTGATAAAAACATGGGTCAAGTAGCTCACATAGACACGCCTACGGGCATCTTCCAAGGAAGGTTGGAAACTCCCCCTTTCCTTATCACTGTTTGGATATTTGGAAAAAACTTGCATAACAGCTTGCTCGATTCACGAGTGTCTGCCAATGTCATGCCCCTGGCAGTATGTAAGGCTCTTGGAATTACTCCCACACCTTCAAGAAGGAAAGTGACCCAGCTGGACAAAACATAAATCAACATTGTGGGAGAAATGAACTGGATCCCTATGTAAATTATTGTCGATCCAAGGATACAAGTCATCGACATTCAAATGGCTAACATTCCTGATGCATATGGGATCATCTTGGGAAGGGAATTCACCAAGGCACTAAATGAATATACCGCCACAGACCTTTCCCACATGTGGCTACCATGGAAGGGGCTGTCAAACCAAATTCGTGTCGACCGTGAGCCCCGTATGAAATATATGATCACTGAATACAATAATCTCAACGAAGTGATGTTTATTGAGATGAAATTGGGAAATTACTGTCCTTTTTCCTTCCAAGATGAACTCGAGCCTCAAGAAGAATGTGCTGCCAAAGTACTCTTAGTGTTGTGTAGTCCTCCAACCAACTTTACTCAAATGCCCCAAAGGACGGGGATGCTAGTATAGTCAAATGATAAAATTGACGGAGACAACAACTTGGGGCTACTCAGTGGTTTCTATGAATTCATGGAAAAGGGTGCTAGGGACCAACTCAGCTTGGGCGCTCGAATGAATTTCCACGATCTCTTGCTACCAAATTGGTGTAGGATTCACAATGCCACCCATTTTGAATTTGATTGCTGCTTATGTCAAACAATAGTAGAGCATGTTAAAAAATCAGCTGCCCCGTAGAAGGAAACGCCAAAGGAAGTGCCGGCAGAATCACCCGTTGTTCAATACACTGAGCTAGAAAATTCCCCTAAGATCACAGAGGCAACCACCTAGCCAAAGGGGAGTAAGAAATTAGTTAGACCTGAAGTCAAGGAACTTTCCAAATTTTGGATGCTTTGGTTTGATGGGTCCAAGTCAAAATAAGGAGCTGGTGCTAGGTTCGAACTCATCAGCCCAACAGGTAAGACCTTTCTTGCCGCCCATAGATTACAGTTTTATTGCACCAATAACGTAGCAGAATATAAGGCGTTAGTCCATGGCCTTCTCATGGCCTTGAAGAAAAATGTTAAAATGTTGCAAGTTTTTGGGGATTCTGAATTCGTAGTTAAACAAGTTAGAAAATTGTACTCCTACCATGATAGAAGACTTGCAAACTATAAGCATAGGGTTTGGGATCTCCTAGAAGGCTTAGATGCATTCAATATACACTTGATCCCTCATGCTCAAAATCACATAGTAGATGCCTTGGCTCAAGTAGCCAACACTTTGCAACCACTCTCCTTATCGGGGCTTAAGAAATTTACAGTTGAGTTGACATCTACACCATCGGTCCCAAATAATGTCACTCATTTTTAGGTCTTCAATGATGACAAACATATTCTTGAATTCATCACGAGTTATGATGTCTTCGCAGCCCAAATAATTGATGAAGCTGATCCGCAAGAAGCCGAATTGGACATAGAAGGAGTTATTAACCTCAAAACCAACACGATATCCAGGGGCATGGTTCAGCTCGAGCGCATAATTTATTTGGATTAGATCAGAGACCAAAACCAACAAACTAAGAAGGAAGCCATAAGCAACCAGTGCGATGCCCACAACTTCGGGACAGCTGAGGAGATCAAGAATGTTTTTATTGGCAAAGTGTGCACGCTCGAGGAAAAAAAAGGAATCATTAATGCTTTGTGGAAGTATCCCGATGTGGTGGCATGGAATTACAAGGATTTAAAGACTTATGACACCTCCATCATCATGCACACCATCCCTCTCAAGACGGAAGTGAGGCATTTCTGCCAGCGGTAGCGTCCTATTAATGCCTTGTTGGAGCCCATCATTTACAAAGAGGTACAAAAGTTGCTTTCGGCAAGAATTATCTTCCTAGTCAGACATTCTACATGGGTGGCCAACTTGGTCCTGGTTAGAAAAAAGAATGGGATGATTAGATTGTGTGTAGACTTTTGCAATTTGAGCCGAGCTTCGGAGAAGGACAACTATCCAGTGCCTTCATTGGATGAGGTGCTACAAATCATCAATAGCTCCCAAATGATGTCTTTTCTCGATGGGTACTCTAGGTACAACGAGGTGATGGTACAGTATGAAGACCGTCATAAAACAACATTCACCACTAGTTGGGGACGTTCGCTTATAGAAGAATGCCTTTTGGGCTCATCAACTCTGGTGCCACCTTCCAACACGCCATGGATATTGCCTTCAAAGATTTGATTGGTAAATGCATAATCATCTACATGGATGATTTAACTGTGTTTTCTAAAAGGCGAAGTGATCATGTTTCTGACCTATGCAAGGTGTTTCAGAGGTGCAGGGAGTTTGGAGTTTCCCTTAACCCTAAGAAGTGCATTTTTGATGTGACTGAAGGTAAATTGCTTGGACACATCATTTCAGAACATGGAATCTCTATAGACCCTGAACATATCCAGTTCTTTCTAAAAATTCCACCACCAGGAAACAAGAAGGAATTAAAATCCTTCTTTGGAAAGATCAACTTTGTCAATAAATTCATCACGGGTTTCGTGGAGATTGTTAAACCCCTCAATGCTATGTTAAAACAAGATGCCAAAGTTGAATGGACTCCTGATGCCAAGTAGGCCTTTGAAGAAATAAAATAGGCCATTATTGAGGCACCTGTGTTAGTCAACCCAAATTATTTGAAGCTGTTCTATATCTACTCATTTGCTTCAGAGCATTTTTGTGCTAGCATTTTGACTCAGAAAGACGATGAAGGAAATGAGCACCCGATCACCTTCATGAGTGCTCCCTTAAAGGACGCTGAATTGCAATACTACAATGTAGAAAAGTAGGCTTATGCCCTCATCAGAGGGGTAAATAAATTTTGGCATTATATCCTGCGCAATAAAGTGTTTGCCATTGTCCCCGACCCAGCAGTAAAAACACTGCTTATGCAAAATGAATTGGGTGAACGAAGAGCTAAATGGGTCACTCTGCTCCAAGAGTATGATGTGGAAATCCAACCGATGAAGCTGGTAAGAGGACAAGAACTTACCCACACAATTGTTGAAGTGGCAGCAGAGGCTGGACCCGAACTCATTGTGCAATAGTACCAGCTCGAGGATGTTTCCCCGAGAGAATGGTATGAGAATGTCGTCTATTATTTGTTGAACCACAAGTGTCTGCCTCATCTGTAGGGAGTCCAAAAATGTGCTCTCAGGCTAAAGAGCAGTGTTTACATGTTACAAGGGTCCATTTTATACAAGAAGAATCATGAAGGCATCTACTTAAGGTGCCTTGGCAAGGAAGAAGCAGACCGAGTCTTAAAAGAGTTTCGTGACAAATTTGGCATTGGCCATGGATTCGGTCCTTCCACTGCACATCAAATATTAAGAGCGGGATATTATTGGCCAACTGTCTTCAAAGATTCTCATTGTCACATTCACTCATGTCACACATGTCAAACAACCACCACCAAGGAGAAGAATGTTGCGGTCCCACTGCAGCCCGTGCTGGAGGTAAGGCCATTCGCGCAATGGTGCCTCAATTTCATCAGACCAGTAAGCCCTCCATCATCTGTGAGATACAGGTACATTATTACCGCTACTGATTACTGCACTAGATGGACATAAGCAATTGTATGTAAGCAGTGCACAACTGAAGTAGTTACTAACTTTTTAGAAAGTTTCATTTTAAATCACTTTGGTTGTCCTTATACTTTGGTGTGTGACAATGAACTCGCATTTTCTTCATTAAAATTTGCTAGTTGGGCCTTCGATTATGGGATTGCCCTTAAGTTTTCATCTAATTACTAGGTCCAAGGCAATGGCCTGGTTGAATCTACAAACAAGAACCTGATCATGGTAATCAAGAAACTGTTAGACAAGAATCCCAAGGACTGGCATACCCAGCTCCATTTCGCCCTTTGGGCAGATTGCACTCACCATAAGGCTGCCCTTGGCGATTCCCCGTTCCATCTCGTTTATGGCCTAGAGCCCATCTTTCCTATCCATTTGAAGATTCCCACTCTCTAGTTTATCAACGACTTTTGTGAAGGAGAAGATCGTAGAAAAGCTCGGTTAGCTGAGCTCTTGCATTTAGAAGAAGTCTGAGACCGTGCAATAGAAATTTTTTCTAAACATCAGGGTGTGGTTAAGAGATGGTTCGACCATTGAGCCAAAATCAAGGCTTTTAGAATTGCAGATTTGGTCCTGTATTGGGACAAAGCCCACAAAAATAAAGGGGGACACAACAAATTTGACAAGCTTTAGCTTGGCTCCTTTCAAATAGCTAAAATTTTGGGAGACAATAATTTCTGCCTAAAGACCTTAATTAGTGAAGACGTCCTGTTGCTAGTCAACAGGCAACACCTGAAGCATTACTTCCAAGCCTGAGCTCTTTTGCTCTCCTCTTTGTAAATATTTGTATATAGGTTAGAGTAGGCCTTTTGGTTTGTTGGCAACTTGCTATTTCACGTCGCTCTGTTTGCTTGTTCCCCAGCTATTTTGTTTCGAAAAGGATGTTCTCTGTCCCCTTGCGGTGGTCATGCTCGCTTGACAAACGGTTCGCTTTGTTTTTTGTCCTTGGTGTTCTTCGACTAAACATTCACTCTCGACCATTGGTCTCTGAAAGCTGCTTAGGAATGATTTCCTCATTTAAACTCTGCCTTAGAACTCGACCCTTGGTTGGATCTCTTTACACACATCTCAGATCTCGCACAAAACACATATTAATCATTTCTAAAAGACTGTACCATGGTTGCTATGACACCTTAGTGAGTGAAAAATCTTAAGTCTGCTCCAGTGACCACTGTGATTCCCAAACCCATGGTAGGCTTCATTGCTTACCCAGTCGAACAAAAGATAAGTGAGAAAATAGACATTGAAAGAAATATCAAAACAAAAGAAAAAAGGAATTCTAAAAACTAAGCAACCGCATGGGTGTGCGGATAACTCTACTAGGGCTATGGAAGCTCGATCGGTAATAGAGCAATGTCCGTGGGATCGCAGCGACAACTTCGTTGCGGCTATGGATGCCTGACTGGCAGTGGAGCAATGTCCGAGTTACTTTTGGTGTTGGATGATTTATGTAGCTAGCTCGGTTAGATTAGCAGCCATTGGTCACTGTCCTACAGAAAGGAATGAATTCACTGCACACACTTCTAAGATGTCCTATAGACTGACCCAAGTAAGGATCCTGTTCTCCCAGTTCACCTTTGGAAGGCCACTCCTAGTCTACGAAATCAGAGATTTTGGGTTCTGGATAAATGCTTATCCTTAGAATGCCCAAGAGTGTTTCCCAGTAGAGTCACCATTTGTTGTGCCCTCAGCACACATGCCTCGTTTAGAATGGGGACCCTCTTCTTTTTTTGCCTTGCTGGGTCATTTTTTTTATCGTCACCTCGTTTTACGTGTCCTGGGTGGTCAACGTACCTCTAAAGTCTCATCTTAAGTTGACTGTGTTTTTCCCCTTCAATTTTGAGGAAGTCCTAGTGCCTTGCAGAGTCTCATTAGCAGTTTTCCTCTGCCAGCGGCCTTGGAGTCGTCCGGGCCCATCGCTCCGGGTCTCCGTTCCTGGGTTTTTGCCTTGACTTCATCATCCCGAACAGCGGAAGGCTTCTGCCTTCCCAGCCTCCGGGACCCAGCTCTTAGTTTTGCATTCATTGAAACTTGCAAAATTTTCTCGCTAATGTCACCCCTTCCGAGCCCGAACCACCAAACTTCCTCCCCCGAAACTTCGTGCGGACTTCGCCATTCCTGGTGGCAAATTGTTGATGAAACTTTTCCCTCCGGGGCCCGAGTTCCCCTTGGCCGTCGGTACGCAAAAAGAATTTCAAACGACTGTCATCCCACATCCTTCTGGTTCTCGGACCCTGGAACTCCTGCCGCCGTCCGCGAATTCAAATCCACCAACCATCTGCTATGTCGTACTTACATTTAATGAAGCCATTAATGGCGGTGGGAGTATAAATATCTTGAGCAACCTGTCATTCTCACTTGTCAAGTTACAAAGAGAGATCAAAGTGCTTGCTAGAGAGGATCCCTATCTTCGTCAATCGTCGCCCTCGCACCTGTTGCTGTCACTTGTCGATCGTTAGTGGATTTCACACTTTGCCGCATCGAGTTTCCAAGGTAGGTTTTCCATCCACCCTCCCGAGAAAATTTTCATGATTTTAAAACCTAAAGTGATGAACAACCCAGGTTAAAATACATTTAAAAGATAAACATAACGCAACGCACAAAACCCGTGAGATAAAATCTATTAGAAACCTCCGCAACGCCCTCACGATTGATCCAGAAGTTAGCCCGCATGTGGCTGTTCTTCGCTCAGGGCATTCGCAGCGTCCGGGCCTGAGCCTCTTCTTTGTTGACAAATTTTATCTAATTCAACGTCCTTTTCAAATGACCGCGCCATCTCTCGAGCCCGGATCCTCGGGTTTCCATTGGCGGTTCGTCGTCTACAATCAAACTTAAAACTTTAGAGTCGACCTCCATTTTGGCCTCCCGAGCCCGCGCCCGAAGACTTCTGCGTCCAGAATTTCACCAGGCTCTCGCCGTTGCCAAACGGTGAGGGGACCCTATCCACCTGATTCTCGATGCCCACCTAGCAAATTGCCGTTTGGCGTTGACAATTATTAGCCGCCCTCCAAGCATTCGGGTCCCGGCCCATGGACTTCCATGTCCGGAACTCCACAAGGTTTTTGCCATTCCCGAACGGCGGAGTCGACCCGTCCACCCGAGATCCGGACCCTGAGCCTCCTTTTGCATCAGTTCCAAAGCGCAGGCCTACCTTCTGGCATTTCGCTGAGTCCCAGTCTGTAGACTTCTGTGGAGTCTTCACCATTCTGAACGGCGAATGCACAACATCCTCCCACCTCCCAGTTCCTAGCCTCCCCTTTTGCTACGGTGGTTCCAAACATCAAACTTTGGCGTCCTCGACCACACCGGGCTCCGCCGTTCAGGACTTCATCCCATCTCCGCCGTTCCGAAAAGAGAAAATCACGCCCACCTTTTCGAGCTCCAAGCTCCGCCTCCCTTCTCGCCGTGAAAAATTTGCTAAGAAAATCAAAGCGCCCAACCTAAGTGTCGGGTCCGGTCCTCCAGGATGCCTCCTCCAGACTTCCGTCCAACGATCGCCGTTCTGAATGGCGAAAGCACAACGGCTTCCCGCCCCCTCAGGCTTGAGCGCTCTAATAACTAAAGAATATCGACCGCCCATGGACTCGCTGGGTCTCGAACCTCAGAGTTTCATCCCTGGAACTCCGTTTCTGCCCGACTGTTTCAAACAGCCAAGGCTAAATGGCTTTCCGGCCCTGTACCTCTGAGTGCTCCTAAAACAATCCAAATGACTTCAAATTTGAAATATGATTTCGACCCACATGCTCAAATTCGACCCTCTTCGCTATGATCCTTTTGAACCATCAAAATTCGGTTGGGAGAAGTCTCCTAGATTGCTCTACCCCGTTTTCCCTTTCAAAACAACATTCTTGTCAGGGAAGTCCGGGCCTCCGGGCCCAGATTGTCCGAAAGCCCTCAATTACAAGACTAATGACATTTGGAAGTAGAAGTATCATTTTATGAATGATAAATTGTTTGAATTTGACTTCATCCATGGGATTTTAACTAACATCAAAGCTTTCATGATCGACTGCACTGACTATGTCTTTGCTCACAGGATATATGGAATTAGGTGCAGGACCCTCGGGGGCAGCTGCGGAAAAAGATAAAGGAAAGAAGCCGGAAAAGACTCATCATGGAAAAGAGGACAAGGACCAAATGAAGTACTAGTTCCAGGGTGAACCTTTGCACTCGAAGGTTGCCACAGATTAGAAAGAAATCACCGACACCAATATCGGCCACATCGATATTGATGAGTTTAAACAAAGGGTCAGAATCAACTCGACAACCAAGAATGCAAGGCTGATTAGACATAGCGGAATCGCAAAACCTGCTAGCTTTCCCCCATCTCTCATTGCCCCTGAGCTAGTCATGGCTTGTCGGCAGACATATCAACCAGATACAAGGATAATTGTTGACATGGATGGTAATATTCTAGTAGATATGTCAGCTGAAGGCATTACAAAGACCTTCCATATTCTCACTTTTCAAGAAATGGAAACTCCTACCATAGAGGAATGCTAGGCAGCATGGGATGACAACCCGACAGGCTGCAAAAAGTTAATAAATCAGCGTTGGCTTAAAGAAAAATGGGGCAGTGTTGTGAACGTTACTCACAAACTCTTCTACAGTGATTTCCATGAAGATTACCATGACTTGGTCACGATGCTAAGCAGGGTTATGGGTCTTCCTACTGCAGCCTTCTTTTAGGAGTGGATGGTATACTTCGTCGAATAGATCCTCCGTGGGAATGAGGATGTCACCACAAAGTCCTCGTTCTACTGGGGAGGTATAATAAGTGACTGCTTCCATGAGCAGTTCATCAATGTGAAGAAGAGTTCCAAGTTCTACATGACCTCATATCTCATCTACTCCTTGGTAGACCAGAGATAATACAATGGGTTGTTTGTAGCACCCGATGAAGAGCAGGGTCAAAAATTGAAGGCCTACGACAGGTACCCCCAGCTCCAATACCAAAATTTCAAGAAGGAATATTGTAGGGTTAACGATGCCTTCATTGGCCATATCTTTAGGATGATTGCAGGGGATTTTGAGAGAAGGGTCTCTCACAGTGCTCAGACATTCTTGAAGCAGTACGCCTTCCTTTTTATCCAATATCCAAAGTTCACATACATTCGCACCTAGGGCTTCACGGAAAGGCCAAATAAGTTGCCCCGATACCCCAATGACCGGATCATCCTGTTAGAACTTTCTCAACAGGTCCAACACATACAGGCGGTCCTCACCGACAAACACTTGGCAGGGATTCCCTATCCCCTAACTCTCTGCCAAGGAATGCATAAATTACAAACTTCCCAGTGCGTTGGGAACTCTAAGAAAGAATTGAAAGATTATCATTTTCACCTGCACACTACTCACCCGCGAATGGACCCATATGGGCATGTAAGGAAAGCACTAGGACCGAGGTTCACTCATCTGCACCACATTGAGGACTTTTGGGGGGATTGTCAAGATGATAAGGAAGTGCGTGCAAGGTACTATATGCAGATGACTTCGTATTTTATAAGAAAAGTACAACCATTTCCTATACCAGATCAAGTTGAAGAGGACGAAAGCACCATAATGGATCCCAAATGCCCCGCAGTCACCAACTTGCCGATACCAACAATAGACTGGAACGAGCAAGAGGTCGATGACCTCGATATTATAAGCCAATCTTGGCCCGTACCAAAGAGTGGGTGGATGGTCAAGTGGTCTGATTAAAACAACAAGGGGTGGTCCTGACATACGAAGGGCTTAAGAGTGAGCCAAGTGCCACAGAGGAGGCCACTGCCACTACTTCAATGGGCGGGACATCCAAGTCTCCTCCAGTCACCAGATCCAAGAAGAGGAAATAGATAGAAACATAGTAGTCTCTTGATCCAAAAGTTTATACAAGGAATGATTCGGGGGGCTCACCTTCTAAAAGGCTTAAACAAACAGGGGGCACCACAGAGCAACCCTTAACCCAAGAGGAAGAAGCAAAAGGTACAAACCAAGTAAAACCTCTTTTGGCTCTCCTTGTTGTGACTGCCCCATCATCCACTTCTCTAGCCATGATCGCCACATCCCCACCGGCAGTGGACATATCCGTCCATCTCGCCCTTTCACCTCCGGTCGGGCCTATAATAGTCATTTATTCTTCCTCTGCCGTAACTACTCCTCCTTCCTCCACTGCCATGTCACCTACCACATCGCTCCCTTTAGCTATGATGATGACACCAATACCCGCTTCTGCCTTGCCTGAGGCCTTCTCCAAACATATGCAGAGTCTCCCTTCCGAGCTCTCCCAGATCCTTATGGACCCCACTCCTAAAGCGGCCTTAGCGTAGGTCCTCGCTACTGCTAAACCTTCGCAGCCTCCACGAGGACCACTGGCTATGGAGGCCACCATGTTGATTTCCAAGGAGTGGGAGAGGCGAGAGCGAGAGGCCTCGAAGCCATCTGAAGAAGAGGCTGATGAATACTAGGAACACCCGTAATATGAACACCGGACAATCGACAGGGTGGCTTACGAGGAGGAAGGAACAGGGTCCTCCGAGAGTGGAGATGAGGAGGAAGATGCTGGTGGTAGGGTCATCATGCAGGCCTTCGACGATGATCTTGAGGAAATGGCCCGACAGCCGAAGGGTACTGAAGAAGAGGCAAAAAGGTCGCCTCTTAGAGAAGAAGGAAAATAACAAGAGGACAATCTAGGAGAGGATAAACCTGAGGGTGAAGTTCAAGCTATCAAGAGCCTCGAAATTAAGTAGCCCAAGGAGCACGCGCGCGAGGTTGAGTAAACCGAAGAAAAACAAGGGGAAGGAAATGGAAAAGGAAGAAAGTCCCCGACAGCAATTATCTACCAAGCTTCCTATTAAGCGACTTGTGTTCGTCTAAGACTCCGATGAAGAAGAAGGAGATACTGCTAAAGCAGAAGAAAGGGCCCTAGGAGATAAGAAAAATAGAAGTCTTAGCCAAGGAGGGCGAAGGTGATCGTGAATCACCTAAAGAAAAGGTTGCTATGCTTGAATGGCTGGAAAAATAGCTTGAATTGAAAACTCCTGCACCAAAAGACCCGAGAGCGAAGCTAAAGGCTATCTTAGCCTTAGCACAGATCACAACTAGAAAAGAGAAGAAGCCTAAGATAAGATCCAATGTAATAATGGATGCTTTTGGGTCTCGAGATGTGTAGATAGCAATGCCAGTGGTGGACCAGGAGGGAATAAGCAACAAAATCTCCACCATTGATCAAGGAACTACTACCAGAGAGCAGAAGGTGGGGTATCTTGAGGAGTCAGTAGCTACAGTGGTACACCTGATAAAACATGACAAAGTTTCGAAGGATGAGTTCAAAGCACAGGTGTCCGCCTTGACGGATTACATCCAACAATGGTCCTCAATAGATGACCTGCCCACCACATCCATGACTCCACCACAACTGCTATCCAAAGAATAAATTAACAAGTTGGAGAGAAGAAAGAACTTGGACAAGAGTATAGAGAGCTAGTTCTGACAGGTCTTATATGTCGGGAACATGGGAATTAGTCGGGCTGTTCAAATAGCCAATAAGTTTTTGGACCTACAGTAGTCTCTTGAAGGCATGAGGAAGCTCTACACTGACTTCCCTTCAACGTACGACTCTACCTATCCAAAGATCAAGGCCATCTTCCAGTTGCCAAAAGCCACATGGGAGAAGGAACTTGCATTCAAAAGGGACGACCACCGATTGATGGATGTCTGGAGGCGGGATTTTGACAACATAAAGGAAAGGTTGGAGCAAATAATGAGTAAGGTGGATTTGGACATCAAATTGATCAAGGAAATTAGGGCGGAATGCGCTCGATATCTCAAGTTGATGATGGAGTATGACATGCCAGCAGTGCAGATGGATCTAGAAAAAGTAAAACCTTACTTTCAGAAGAAAATGGAGGATGGGATGTCTAATGAAATAACGGTGGAATTCAATGTATTTTGCCACCCGTGCCTTCGATCAATCAGAGCTGTTTAGGGATTAGGGCACAAAGTACAATGAGGACTGAAAGAATCTTGAGGATAATGCAAAGGAATGGAGCTACCATATGCTGCGGTACGAGATCATTGAGGTAGAGAAGCTCCAGCCAGTCATTCTAAAATTCATGGAGTACATGGCATTGAAGAAGCAGGAGGACAACCCTGTTGGCAATGAAGAGCTCCCCATGGAGTAGCTACAGTAAAAGAGCAATCAACAAAAGACAAAAATGCTATAGTGCCGTCACTAGGAGACAAAACATGGAAGGAGACAAAATGTATGTTTTAAATTGTAATATATTGGGGGTTGGTGAAACTTTATTTTGTAATGAATCTTGGCCACATAATGAGAATTAATCTTGGCCATTCACTTGACCTTTTGGGCACTATAAATAGGGGTCTCCTCTCATTTTCAAAGGGAGTTGAGTTGTTGTAAAGACATACTGCTGAAATTACTAATGAAAATACATTGACTTGGTGCATTTTCTGATTTCTTCACATGTTTCATGGTTCAATCTCCATTGTTAGATGTTTCACTTAGATTTATATTGCTGCTTTAGTTAGTTGTGTCTTTGATTTGATAGATTTTAGAAATGTTGTTCTGTGGTTATGAAAATTCTTGCTGTGTAGATGCCTTCTTAGTCCATACTTTTTGTTGTTTGCTGTTGGTAGATAGCTATGCAAAGTTAGTCTAGGCTTAAATTGAAAGCTGCTCCACACTTTTATCTTTGTTCATGCATGTATATGGTGAATGGAAGGTGAAATATCTGCAGACCTTAGAAGATAGCACAAGTTTCATGAGACTGTGAGATTTTTGGTTAAGTGAAATATTGTTTTGAGGAAGTTGTCCATTGCAGGAACCCCATGATCATTGTTCATAGTTAGTTATAGGTCCAAGAACCTTTCATCTCCCCTACTCTTTTCCCCCTTTTTTAGAAATAGCCCATGTCAAGGTTCATTGCATATTGTAAAGCTAGACTTGAAGAGACATTGAAGTTTTGGATCACTCTCTGAACCTACAACAAAATGAAACTTGACCTCCATCTCAGAAGCTTTAGAATTGAAGATCTACCTCGCATCCAACTATGTAAGTCCGTCCTGTGATTACCAGCAAAATCACATCAAAATCAACTGAGGAGTTCCATGCAAGTCATGACCTGATACCCGAGAGACCTTAGGGAGATTTTCAGCAACTTGTCGTTGGAGATTTCCTTTCAAGAGGGGTAGTGCACTTGTGTACTGCCTGTGTTGAGAAAGTGTGTAAAACACCCATCAATAGGACTGGATCTCATTGGAAAAATCACACCCACCTCATCTAATGGCCACAAATTCATCATAACCGCCACGAAGTACTTTACTAAGTGGGTGGAAGCCATACCCATGACGTATATAACTGAGAAGCAGATATTAAAGTTCATCCTGAACTATCTCATTTTCCGCTATGGTTTTCCACAAGCCATTATCTCAAATAATGGGACACCATTTAAGAATCAAGAGGTCCGTGACTTATGCAAAAAATTCAAAATTCAACATCTCTTCTCCACCCCATACTATCCCCAAGGAAATGGCCAAGCAGAAGCCACTAACAAAACTATTTTAAAAATCCTCAAGAAAACAGTCAATGACTTAGGTCGTGATTGGAATTTGTAGCTTAATCCCGCCATTTGGGTCTATAGAACCAACATCTACACACCCACCGGTGCCACCCCTTTCTACCTGGTCTATAGATCAGAAGCAATACTCCCCATTGAGATCGAGCTCCCATCACTCAGGATATCACTACAAAACCTCATTACAGATGAAGAGAATCGAGTATCAAGATTGAATGAGCTGGAGCTATTGGATGAGTGACGCATAAATGCTTTGAATCATTTGCAAGTCTATCAAAATCGACTCAAAAGGAGCTATAATAAGAAAATCAAAAGCAGGACTTTCCAAGTCAGAGAACTGGTATTAAAGGAGAATCAGAAGAATGTATGAAACCCAAGCAGCAAAGGAAAATTTAAACCCAATTGGTTGGGACCATTCGTCATCACAACAAGTTATAAGTCAGGGGCATATTAGTTATCAACACCCGAAGGGGAACCTCTGCAAGAGCCCATGAATAACTCTCATCTCAAAAAGTTTTATGCCTAAATCTTTCAAGGTATAAAACCAAAAAATCCAAAAAAATAGAAAATGTTTTGAAAAAATGGCTACTTCGGTGAAAACCTGGTAAACAGGCGTCTTGGTGACAACAAAAAATCAAAAACAAAAAAAATCAGAAAAAGAATAAAAAATAGTAAAGAAAAAAAAAAACTTCTCTAGTGAACCACTTCGGTGGCACTTTGGGCAAGTACCTTGGTGAAAACCTGGCAAACAGGCACCTTGTGTAAATAAGCACTTTCCATCCACCAAGATCTTTATGACTTGTTCTGCATCATCCATCCATTACGTTTCCATCATCCATCGCATTCAGATCTCCATCCATCACTCATCCACCCACATCTGCACCATAGCTTGGTCCTGTGTTTGTATCATGATCCCTCATAGTACTAGTCAGCCCATCCTCAAGGTCAGTTTGTCCTGCCTTTATCAGAGTAGTCTATTGCATCACGTTGGAGGCATGTTCTCATCGGATCGGATTTGTGTATATTCTTAAAGTCCTAAAATCCAAAAATCCAAAAACATCAGAACATCAAAAAATCCAAAAACATCAAAACATATCAAAATCCCAAAACAGGTCAAAAAATCAATTAAAAAGTTAAAAAAAGAGGTCGTTTTGTCAAACTATGGGTCTCTAAGCCTTGAACATAGGCAAGGTTGATTGTTGATCATCCCTCGAGACACTTAGGTTAGTCCTTTAGGTGTCCGTCATAATAAACTAACATTTCATCATGTATATCTTCATTTGTAAATTGATCAACTCGTTAGTCGAACTACATGGTCTCTGCGTGTATAACGTAGGCAAGGATAATCTGTTGATCAGCCCCCGAGGCCCCTAGGATAGGTCTTTAGGTTAGTCTCTTGGTCAAAATATTAGAAAACCCCAAAAACATCAAAAATTTGAAAATCAAAACATTTGAAAATCTCCAAAAACACCAAAAACAGCCTCAAAACATTGCAAAAACTCCAAAAACATCCAAATATTTGAAAAAATTCATTTGTCTCATCTCACTTACACCCACAATAACATAACTCATAATAAACGATCGTCATTCTCAATCTTTGGTAAGATAATCAAAAACAAGTCTAGCCGGTGAAAAGTGAAAACTCAAAACGTCAAGTTTTAGGTCTAAGTCAGTACGTAAACAAGATGGTCAACTCTTTGTGTCAATAACCTATCATCCAATTGGTCCCATATCAATCATTTGAAAGAATGCTTAGGATAAACGAAATAACGTGCCACCATCCACTAACATGTCATAGGTTGTATCCTTCCTACAATGGGCATTATCTTTTGGCAATAATTTTGGTCCTTATCCTTAAAAAACACATCCCCTTTTGGTTAGTGGTATTGAAGAACATCAACTTGTTTGTTTACTTTATCTTTATCTTTTGACTTATCTTATTGTGTTCATTCCTAGGAATTCTCGATGATATTCGAATAGAGGATTTAGAGAAATAGGAATGGGGCAACAATCATTATCTTTTGCCTGCTGTGCTTGTGGGACGTTCTTGTAATATAACCTTGGTGAATACTTGCTTTGTTAGGTATGTATGGAGGAATTTTTGGGCAGCTTGTTGACTATTGCATTGATTGGTTATACCTTTCTATGTTTTGGTCCGAGGTGTTTGAAACTTCTAAAGTACATCCTAACAAGGTTTCCGTATGTCAGGTGTGAACAAAAATGCTCCTATCTATTTGTCAAGTCAGAGTCCATCATACTAGGTACAACACCATCCTAGTTTTCTATACCTTGATGCATCATACCATGTGTATCATCAAACATAAGAAAATTGGTCCTTTGAAAATTCCAACTCCTCAGCAAGTAATCATCATCATTTGCATATTCATCATCTTGCATCTTGTTGAAATGACTTCTTCTCTTTCATTCCTTCTTGCTCATCGCACTAACAAGGTACTATGACAGTTAGTCATCATCGTCATCAATCCTGCATCCAAAAATAATTAGCATATTGCATAAACATATCATATAGGAAACATATGCATTGCATTTTCATCATCATATAAACATGGTATTATAAGCATTTTTCATAAATTAGCACATCCCTTTCTCATTACATTGCATCACATTGCATTTATCACATAAATCATCGCATAACATTCATTTGCATAAACATTTCATAACCATTTCACATTACCACCTACTGCATAATCATACATAATAGGTACATAAGCATTATAGATAATATTTGTTATTCTAAGCATCTTAAAACCATCTCATTTTCATCATCAATACATATCATATAAAACACGACCATTGCATTATATCGTCCACTAATCATCCATATCATCTCATAAATAGCATCACAAATCACTTTTTTGCATAAATCATTCCACATCATTATAAGCATAAATAGGAACACAAAAATCCATTACATGCAAACCGTACATCCATCCATAATCATTTCATATATAAGCATGATTCACATCATTTCGCGTATACACCATAAATCATTTCCATATCATATTGCATATCATATCATTTCCAATCATCATATAGACTGCAACATCATTACACATCACATAAATACATTTGCATATCATAAGTCAAAAACATAATATAGATCTGTTAGTCATAATCATTACATAATGCATATATCATTGGAAATAAATGCATCCATAAATACATCATATAACACCATAACATCATTGCACAACATATAGAAATAGAATCATCCATACATGCATACAGAAATGATACACATCACATCATATCAAAATCGTCATCTCATATATATATCATTATCGAGTAACTATCATAGTACAAAATAATCGGATCACTGTACATGTATGTATGTCAATTGGTACAAAAAGGCCCATCGGGCTATCAAAAAGGAGCCCATAAGGCACAAAAAGTATCATCTCGATCAAGGTCTACCCATCCTATCTGGTGCCCTCTCCCTATCACCGTGACCCTCTACTGGTCTGTGGCTGGTCCGTTGCGAGTAGTCTGGGGCCCACTCTGCTCTAGGCACAGTCTGGTGAGTGCATGCGGTAATAATCCGCCTCTCACATGACCTCCCTATAAGACCTAATGGACACTGTGCTCTGAGAGGAGGCTGCCATGCTCTCCAACTGCTGTCTTTGACCCATCTCTGTGGTTACCTGTAACTCTGTAGTATGTCCTGGTCCCTCTCGGCCCTGACCTGGTCCGCTTATAGCTATGCAATCAATGTATCTCAGGGATCCACTTGCCCTACTGGATGTGCTCGTGGAGGCTATATCTGAGGCTGATCATCGCCCCCAGCCTGTGGTGGTGCACCTGCCTACCCTTATTGCCTAACCGACACCTGATGTTGATCCTACATCTACACGTCACCCTGACCTGGCTGAACTAGCTAAGCTGGCTGAATTAGAGGCCCGACCGGCTGGTCCTATTGTGCACCATCCCTCCGTCCTCATCCTCCCCCTCTACCTCTCACCCTCTACTGATCGGGGACTACTTTTAGAACTGTCAAATGTAGGGGAGGCCAGAACCAGTCTCTGTATGCTTGGGTGACGCCTGGATCTGCAGGCCCCTAATCATAAGCCCATGGCCGAGCCACTAAATGTTTGAAGTTGTCCATGGCCTTTGAGGCAGGAATGTATCAACCCCATGAAACCTGTGACATGGTGTGGGAAATACAGCCACATAATCGTCATCTGGCTGATCCTGAGGCTCACCGAACTGATGCTGCACACGCCCGAGCAGATATCTCTCTATCATCGTGTGCTCTCGCCCTTGCATAAAGCGATCCTGGTGGGCGTAGAAAATCTGATGTGCATCGTCAACCCATCCGGGCCGACCAAGGTATGAACGCCATATAAACACCTGCATCTCATCTAGGACCCTCCTCTAATAGGGAATCTTGTGCTCGCCTGTGTGTGTGAAGGACACACCACCTCTATAGCGCCATACAAGGGGATCATCAGGCCCCATTAGAACTGCAACAACCAGCAGCTGAAGGACAACAATGTGCTCCCATGCCCATATGTGGAGGAGTGTCACGCCTACTCTGAGTGCTCTGTCGTTGAGGTAGACGTACTCGTGGAGATCTCTATACAGTGACGCAAGAAGAACCGACCCCTAAGCAAAGCGAGTAGGCATGTCATGCATCACCATGCGCTCCCAACAGAGTCCCCAACTGGGACTGAAGTACCGGCCTCGTCGATTTGGGGCAACAAGACCTGAAATAATCACCATAACAACCAAGTGGAAGGGATGGGCTAGAGCCCTGTGTCGCTCAAGCTCGATCTGCCCCTCACAAATGACAATGTCCTGTGTGGCGAGGACTGTGTGACAGGCATTCCGCCCTTCATTTAT
Source organism: Sequoia sempervirens (assembly GCA_007258455.2). NCBI lineage: Eukaryota > Viridiplantae > Streptophyta > Pinopsida > Cupressales > Cupressaceae > Sequoia > Sequoia sempervirens. Next base: position 81,399,757 of record VDFB02353493.1, on the reverse strand, counting down.
ATCAAAAATGATGCGCCGACCACGAATCAACAATCTCAAGATGCGCCAAACATCCTCCAAGGTGACGGTGGCCTCGCTGGTGGGAAGGTGGAAAGAAGAGGTCTCGTTGTGCCATCTCTCGGCAAGCGCTAACATCATCCCAAGGTGGGTGTGAATGGGCGCTGCGTAGGCGATGTACCACAACCCCATGTCTCGTAGTCGATCCTGATCTCTGTCACTTAGGTCCCACAAGTAATTAAAGATATCCCGCAACCTATGCTCTTGGGAGTAGAGCTCCCTTGCCGCGTCCTACATTAGGAAGGGTCATCATGTTAAAAATTTTGATTTTTTTTTTGTTAGGCGTCCAAGAAGCCAGTCCAGCATCACTATCCGTGAAGGCGTCGCAGTTTGATTTTTATCAAACTACGACGCTGGGGCTCAAAATGCCGAAAGCACACCATCACGGTGAACTTTCCTTATGAGTGGCATAGTTTGAAAAGATTCTTGTTGATAAAGAACCGCCGTGTCGCACTTTAGAAATGACCCCGCCGACCATGAGCTCAACGTCAAAGTTTGGAATTTGTTTTCAAACTACAAACTCCACCGTTGTGGTGCAATCTAACACCGAGCAACATAGTTTGATTTTTGAGTGGCGCTATATAGCGTCGTTGCAGAAGGACTGACTTTGAAAGCATTAAATGAACGCTAAAAACAAAAAAATAAAGCTCAAGTAAGGATCACTTACTGGTGCCCCAATGCTAGGTGGCTGCTAGTACGTCTAGACTCAGTCAAAAATGTGCATCGAGAGCTATCATTGTGCCATATCGTCAGGAAGTCAGAGCTCAAATCTCAAGGTTGCTAGATGGTTGTGTGTGAAAATGAATCGAAAGTGACCCCTCAGAGCCTTTTTAAGCTTGAAAATTAGGGTTTTTTGACCCTGTTTGGCTATCCTGCTAGGGTTTTGGATCCTTGAGCTTGTTTTTGTCTAGCTAAGGCCTGTTTTACACCACTTTATTGCGTTTAGACACATTTTTGGCCTCTTGGAGCCTTTTTGGACTTGTCAGGCACCTTGTCCTCTTTTTTTGAGATCACCCAAAAATTGAATTTTTTGTCCAATCTCTTGAGGGGGCAATATATTGGCATGTTTTCTCTTGCCAGGCAGCAGTGGGGCAAGATTTTAAAAACAATTTTTTTTGACTTTGATTGAGATCGTTTATTCTTTGAACCAACACAACGAGTGCATTGCTTCAAAGAGGGGCAAAATGTAGACACATAAAATGTACCGATTGACATTGTGCATCTGATCCGACCACTAACATCGTTTCATCCTGAATCATCCTTCGGTCTAACCATTTAATCAAATACCCTTATCTGATTAAATTCGTCAATATTCTTCTCTTAATTAAATAAACCAGTTATCTAATTAAGTCACCTATTCTCGATAATTAAATTCACCATTTTGATTTAATTATTCTATTTAATTAAATAATTTATTTTATTTGATTAAATTTCTAAAGTCCATCTATTAAATTAAATAAATTAAAACCTTATTTAATTTAATCTAACATCATCTCTTTTAATTAAATAAATCAAAATCTTTATTTAATTAATCCCTTATCACATTCCTCTCATATTTGATTTAAATAAATCCACAAATTTAAGTCAAATAGGTCACATCATTTAACTCTCTCAATTAAATTAATTAACTTTGATTAATTTAATCTCCTCTCATGTCCCATCCTCTAGCTTTTACCACTTGCACATGAAAATAGATTTAATTGATTTATTAAATCTCTATTTTCCTCAACAAGGCATCTTTTGGGAATATTCTCCAAGTTTGAATTCAAAATCCAAGTTGACATGTACATCCAACAAGGCATTTACTCTCTCTTACATGTCCTTTTCCTTGAGCCAAGTGGCATTTAACACATTTTTCCTTCTCTCTTGCATGTCATTTCAACAAATTCAAAATTCAAAAATAGGCATTTATTGGCACAATCCTCAAAACTTGCACATCCTCCATCCACTCATAGGTTGACAAGTGGCATCTTTCCATTGGATGAATTTTAGTCCCACATTGCTCTATTTTGGACATTCATCCATCTTCTCATTCTATAAATAAGAGGCTTCATTCCTCTTTTTAGCATCCACAATTTGAGTAAACTTACTATGCTCAAATATTTAGCAAATTCCATCAATTATAATTGAATCTTAGTTAGGTTATGTAGGTTTTTCCATTGGAGCACTAAGCATCCTTCATCAAAGTGGATCATTCATCAACATTCATCAAGCTTGCATCATAGGAATTGGGAAAAGGGCCAATTTTCACATCAAATTGGCACCAATTCCCCCATGGGATCATGAGTTTGCTAGTTTAATTAGGATTCAATCTCTATTTTATTGTTTTCTTATTGTGTTCTTCATCTCTCTTCCTAATTTAAGCTTTGTAAATGGATTTCATGGGGAATCCTTGTTCTTACTTGCATTCTATCATCTAATGTGTTTGTTCTTATTGTTTTGCAGGTATTAGGATTGGGGTTCGTACATACCTCTCTGATGTTTATTTGTGATAAATGAGGCTAATGCCTTTATCTAAACATCTCCCACAAAGATTAACTTGGGTTCCAAGCAGTATCTTAGGGAATGGCCAAATTATGCAAATAGAATTCACACAATTGATCATGCATATTTGGTGTGGCCTCTTGATGGGCTTTTAAGGTGGGTGATGATAAAGAAGCTAGGAGGTCACTAATTAGTTGGCTAAATTGAAAACTTAAAAAAAATTATCGCAAAAATAAGTTGTAGACCCTAGCAAGCGGTTTGGATTTTAAAATATGAACTGTCTTATCAACCATTTCTTCCATTTTCACCTTTAGCCTTTTAATCATTTTGTCCCTCTTTTCAATATTTATGTTATATATCTCTATCAAATCATATTTTATTTATCCCATTTTCTTTGTGATTGGGAGAATTCTTTTTCTTTTCTTTTTTTCCATAATTCAATTCCAAGGGTAACCATGGTAGGAGTTTTTTGTATCATTGGAGTTTTATTTTGATTTTTCAGGTCGTGGAGTTTTCTTATTAATTTCAATTATTTCCAATTAGATCAACGTCTCCAAACCTACTCCTTGTTGTTCATAAACATGTAGTTTTTTCTCCAATTATTTAACCATAGGTTCCATCCCAACCTCTCTTTGTTGGTAACCTTTTATTTGATTCTCTAGTTCCTTTATTTTTTGTAGATCTGCATGCAACTCATTATTTTTCAATTTTTTTTCACGTCAAAATCAATTCATTGTCATCTCTTGTAAATAATTCTTCATTAGTCTTAGTTAGTGAAGAAAATTCTTCTTCAACAACTGGACTATTATAAGGTTTTTGCTTCTTCCTTGCTATAAATAAAACTTCAGATTCAGAATTTGAGCTACTGTTTAGATATATAAATTGCAAGGTTTTAGATTGCTCTTGATTACTAAGAAAATTTTCTTACTCTATTTTAGACTCTATTATCACAACCTTTTCCTATTGAGGTTGGGTCTTCCCTCTCACATTGCCCTTCTTCTTAAGGTGATGTGACCACCTTTTATGCCACATCAACCTTTTCTGTTTATTTTTTGGTGTAGAGGGAGAGGGTATACTTTTTTCTTTTATGATGCTTGGGTTTGGAAGGGTTTTTGGTGGCAATAGGGGTTTCCACCTCTATAGGTGATGCGGGTTGTGCTATAGAAGTTGTAGGTTGGGTTTCCTATATTTTTGGCTCTAATTATCCATCAATGTTGTGGGTAGGTGATGCAATATGTGGGGAAGATGGTACATATTTCTCTTTAGTAGTTGTAGATGACTCATTCACCTCCCAAGCCATGTTTTCTTTGTCTAACCTTGGCCTCATAAGTATGTCATTTATATTGTTACAAGCTAGAAAATTTTCCCAAGGAACATCAGGGAATTGGGTTCTAAGGATTCTTTTTATCAACAAGGTGACCAAGAAGTAATGAGATAGGGAAGATTGATTTTTTTTCTTTTATACTCAGGAAACATCTATTTCAATATACTATACAAGAAATTAAGGACATTCACTAGCCTTTAATGGTGAAGGTGACTCAAGAATTTGAAATGTATTGTGTACAAAAGAGACTGCCTTCCATTGCAAGTTAAATATTTAATTATATATGAAGTGAAAATTTCTCATAACCATGGTAGGGAAAGTCGTTTAGTACCTTGAGCTAAGGAGTCCAATTCCTCTCCTAGCTATGTAAATTCATTTCATGTTGTGATTGCATTTACTCACATTGGAAATTCTTCTCCCACTGTGGGAAATCTGAAAACCTTTGAAACATCCACTCTTGAAGCTAGGATTGTGGCTTCATCATTTTCCAATGTACTAGAAAATTGTCGTGTCATTACTTCTTTGAAATCTATAAGATGAAGGAAATATTCCAACCATCCAACTTGTTGGAAGATAGGAAAACACATATGGTATTCTAATAATAAATTATGATTTGTTGGTTCTCATTTGATAATGTCTCCTCCCATTCTGAAGTCTCACAACCTTCATTTAGAAAAAATTGCTTTAATATGTGCTTCAATTTTCTTATTAATCAAGCCTTAATTCATGTTCCTCTAAGTAATATAGCCTTTGTGTCTATAACCTTTGTGACTCTGCAAAGAAAATTCAAGCTGGTGTATGCAATTCATTTTATTTTATTTTACAATGAATTTGATAATGAAAAATTAACCATTCCTTCCCCCCAACTTAAAGTGGTTATTTATCCTCAAATGGCAAGATATGAGAATTATAGAGGTAATATTATTTTAAGCATTATATATATAAATATAATATAAATTAAATAGCATGAGCGTGAATTCCATAGGATATTAATAGAATTTAATGGAAATCATAGTTGGTAATGTGAAAAATACCTGCAATATGTGTAGTGATAGGAAAGATGGCATGTGTGATGTTGATTTGAACACTGCCAAGTAGCAATGTGTTGAGGGAAATAAAATGATGGAAATAAAGTATTGTGGGAAATTTTTTGTATAGATAACTATCAGAATGATGGAACATGTCTAGAAAAGGCTTGATACGAAAAAAGAAAGTTGCAACATGCACAAAATTTATTTATAATGAATTGATACATGTTGCATGTAATGGGTAGTGAATAGGAGTGGTTGCATGTAAAACTAATGTACAATTGAAAGTGATAGTTGTTGCATGTGGATTGGTATTAAATGTAGTTGCTACTGGCAGTAGTAGAATAAGTCCCTGGTATAATGCCTCAAGGTTTTTGCTACAAGTCTTGTGAGAAGATTTGCTTGTAACTTGTATGTATTCAAAAATAGTTGTTGTTTGTGGTACAATTTATTGGTGGCATCATGCATGTGTGTGCATGTGTGAGTTTATTATTGAGTGAGAATCATGGCTACTATATATCAGTAGGTGAGTTTGTTGTCTCATATACATATGCAATAACCATGTCTTGATGATTTGGAAGTAATGTTAAATCTATGAATTGTATAAATTATTACTTCAAATCTTGTAGAAATTCATCGTTATGCAATATATTTTTATAAAGATTTAGTTGATTTTCATCAACCATCAAAGAGAATCTATTGTATCAATAGTAGTTATTTGTATTGCTCCATTCTGAAAGACATGTTTTCATAAGGACCTAGCCACCGTGTCCATAATTTACACTTATGGTCCTTATACCTTGAATCATAAAGCAATGCCTAGTCCCCGTGAGACCCCATATGTGTTGACCCTTTTGTATGATTTTTTATTTCTATGATTGGACTAAATTTAGAAGTTTTATGGAGGATAATTTATTTCATATATTCCACATTTTGTATTCTTGATTTTCTTTTATGTTTCTTATTGATATCATGACTCGTATTGAATATTTTCATGTGTTTATTGTTGAACATTATATTCAATATTTTTATGGATGACACTTACATTTCCTAATTCATAGATGTTATTCTTATTTCCGTATGGATGTCTTTTCTATCTTGATTATTACTAGATGATGGGTTTACATATTATTTACTAATTAGATGAAGCTCATCAATTTAATTAAATGATTATGTGTATGGATATCAATAAGATGTAAATTATATTAAATTTTATGGTTGTTAGATTTGATTTCTTAATTGATTAATGGTTTGAAATTTTATTTTAATTTATAATAATTGCTTTGACTATTTTTTTTTTTGATATGCAAGGTTATGATTTGTATTAAAGTTTAAGAAAAGATACAGTATGTCTGCATAGCAGGAGAAACCACCAATCTTCCATGAAATCTAGACCTACCAACCTGGGAGCATGCTATGACCGACACAAAATTGCAGTCCCACTACATAACTTCAAAAAACCAGCACTGATTATAACTTTTTAAAACAAAAAAATTATACATTGAGTCCGAGCCTCATAGGAAACCATTTAATTTTGCAAACGAGGTGAAATCTTCCTCCCATTCCATACCCTCCTCCATCACCAACCCCAGTTTGCTTTTCAGAAATTCAATCGCCATTGCCGAGATCATCCTGTGCCTCATGAGCTCTGGCCCCTTTAAGTTTAAAAGAAAAGGATATACCTTTACTGCCTCATCCATCTCCTAAAGGAGCTCCAAGTCCGAGGGGCGCGAGATTCCTTTACCCATGAAGGCCACTTTCAGTGTCTTCTCTAACCCTCCTAACAGGTCGCCACAAAAAAGATTCTCCATCATTTCCTTTGCCTCCACCTTTGACACTTCCAAGTCCAGAATGATGGCTAAGAACCGTGAAGAAATGTGTGCGTTATCCCTCGCGAATTCCTTTCTATCCAAGTGGCCCTTTCCTAAGATCATTTTGACCGCTACCATGATCAAGCGATCATCCTCGAGCAAAATTCTTTTCAGCCTTTGGTCAGTTATTTCCCTGAATGCTATTTGTCTCTCCGCGCCACCAAGGAAATAGGAGTGTTGACACCGAAGCTTTCCAACCCCTCTGTTGAGATGGAAATGACGAGTTTCAATATGCTCATCTTCGCCATTAGCTGCCCTCTGGTCTAAAGTTCCCTACACAAAGACAACCAACAAAACAAATTTTGAAAACCATACAGAGAAAAAGCCATCGTCTGTCCACATTTAAAAGGCCCACATACATCAAGGCCGAACCAACACACACGAGCCTGAAATGATGTCTATGTAAGGAAATCCGTCCTTGCAAGAAAATTTTGTCCTGCAACCACAAGCCTTAAGTCAGCTATCACCTCATGAGGATCAACTTCTACCACCTGACCGATTTGTGTAATCTTCCATGATGACCATACTTTACGTGTCGCTCTATTTATCCCTAGCATCATGTGTCATTAAGACATCCAGCGCCTTCGATATCTCCCTAATTTTGGTGGACTGCCATTCTTTTATTAGCTTACTACCTTCATTCCCTAGACACCTTGGATTAACACTGGCAATAAGTGAGGTGATGTGGCCTTGCCACTATGCTGCCAACTTGCGCTCCCCAGCCGACACCCCAATTTCCTCTCCCATTATCAACTAATGATTTGCCTTTTATTTTCCATCAGGCTCATGAATGAATGAGAGAAGGAACGTGAAGGGGGGGCCCACCCTACCACCCACAAGAAAAATTTACTCTGTAGTGCATTCTTTAAAACTCGGTCCAATTACGCCCTTATTTGACAAGGAGTCAACTTTTGTGTTACCTTCCCTTAACGTATGGTTGAGTATCACTTGTTCAAAGTTCCTTAATTGCTCTAGTGCAGCTTCCAAATAAACCCCTAGCCTCCAGTTATGAATTTGTCTGGCCCTAAGAGCATTTATGACCAATGTTGAGTCTCCTTCAACTACCAGATTTTTAATTCCCAACTCCTTACAAAACTTCAATCCGAGCAGGAGAGCTTGGAATTCAGCTGCATTATTTGTTACTTCCACAAGGGGTTGGGCCAATCTCCCCAAAATCGAACCTGAGGAAGTTCTTACTATGCAACTGGCCCCAGACAGCCCCAGATTCCCTTTAGAAGCCCCATCGAAATTCAATTTGGTCCAACACTGCTCAGGAAGAATCCATCGAGTTTTATTGTGCTGTTCAGAAGATGTCACGTTTCCTGTTCCACAAAAAGGAGGGGCTTTGATTCCAAACCATTGTTTCATGATCCAAGCATCCCATTTTGTGAAATTTATTTTCTTTGGCTTGTCCACCAGCTGTGCATTGAAAAGTTCTACAATGCTCGCCTCAATCTTACACTGAAGCCTTGGGATTGACATCTCTTTATCCTAAAAAAGATGTTTGTTTCTCTCCTTCCACACTTCCCAGATTAAAATTGAAGGGCTCATCTTCCATAAATCCCAAAAGATGGTGTTTTGATAGCAACTTGGCCAAGCGTTTAAGCATTCTAATAAGGTGTTGGGGAAGACAATTAACCAATGTAACTTTGTGCACAACCAACACCACATTTGATGAGTGAACTTACAATTTAAAAGCAAGTAATCAACTATTTCCTTAGCCTCTTGACACAGTGGGCATCTAGACGGGCCGTGATAACCCATTTTGATAAATCTATCTCCTGTAAGAATTCTTCCCTATGCTGCAGCCCATGTGAAAATCCCTACTTTTGGGAGACATGCTTTATTCCAACAGAGGCTCTGAGGGATGACTGAATTTTCTTCTCCTGAAGATGATAGGATATTGTATCCTATCTTGGCCAAGTAAGTCCCATTTGGAGAAGCATCCCAACGTAAGTGATCTCTCCCCTGCCTACCCCATATCCTTCATTTTGATAATGCATTCTCAAAGGCTTCAATCTCTTGGAATTCAAGGTCCAAAATTCTCACCAATTTCCACTTCAGATAACCTTCAATTGGAGCTTCCAGTTGATCTAGATAATCTTTGACTTTCGAACCCCAAATTTTTTTTGTCTTCTCTTTTACTCTTGAGAGCTCTGGGTTGTCTACTAGTGCTGGATGACCTTCCCAAGAATCTTCCCAGAACATAGCCTCCTTTCCATCCTTTACTTCCCAAGTGAGAAATTTTGTGATAAGATCTCTAGAGTTTTTAATGAAATTCCAAATTCAGGAACCATTTGACAAGGATTTTGCTACTAGGAAGCAATAAGGGTCTGCTTCCAGATATTTTGCTCTGACAATCTTCACCCATTTAAGGTCAGGGCATGAATGAAGAGTCCAAGCTAATTTTTCCCCCAATGCCTTGTTTTTTTGAAGAACGTTCCTCAAACCAGCACCATCTCTCTCCCGCTTCTCACAAACCTTCTGCCATTTTATAAGAGAAATTTTCTTTTGTTCTGAAGTGCCTTTCTAGAAGAAGTCCTTCATTTCCTGATTCAGGTCTTTGCTCGTACCTATTGAAAGCTGCAAGTAGGACATCATATGGATGGGAAGTGCTAAAAGGATTGATTTCAACAAAGTTAACCTCCCTACCTAGGACAACGACCTATTTTTCCATGAGGATATTCGATGCTTACAACAAGCCACTAAAGAGCTCCAAACATTGTTGATTTTAATGCCCTTGTCCAATGGGAGTCCCAGATATTTGCATGGCAGTTGGCCCCTCTTGAATCCTAAAATCCACAAAATTTGAAGTTCACAGGGACAATTTGAGTTAAAGAAGAAGATCTCAGATTTAGCCTTACTTACCTCTTGCCCGGAAGCCCTAAAGTAGTCTTCTAGCATGCTTTTTAATCTTTGTGCTTCCATTGCTAAAGCAACACTGAACAACATTGTGTCATCCGCAAATCACTGATGTGTGATATTGGGTAGGCTGCTAGTTACTTGCAATCCCTCAATCCATTTAGACCTCCTTGCATTGTCGAGCGATCTCCCAAGGGCTTCAGCCATTATAATGAACAAGAAAGGGGATAAAGGGTCCCCTTGTCTCAGACCTCTTGAGGCAGTAAAGTATCCCTCCAGGGAACCATTAACCAACACAACGAAATGCGGACTAGCCGCCCACCCAAAGAGCCAGTCTAACCATTCCTTTTGGAAGCCGAAGGCTTCCATTACCTTGAAGAGAAATCTCCAATTCACTCTGTCATAAGCTTTCTTGATGTCCAGTTTCAATAGCATTGCCAGTTTCTTCAATTTTTGGATTGAGTGAATAAATTCTTAAGCAATTATCACCCCATCTAGTATTGATCTTCTAGGGACAAAGCCTGTTTGTTCCTCGGATATGATAGTGGGGAGAATCTTCTTCAGTCTATTGGCTAATACTTTGGCCAATATCTTATAAATTGTGTTACACAATGATATTGGGTGAAAGTCTTCCCATGAGTCTGGATTTTATTTCTTTAGGATGAGAGTAATTAAAGTGTTGTTTACTTCCTTTAAAACTCTTATGTTACTCCTAGAGTCTTCTATAGCTTCCCATACATCCTTTCCCAAAAAATTCCAAAATTTCTGGAAGAATGCTACCAGAAATCCATTCGGCCCAGGAGCCTTTTCTGGTTGCATCTCAAAGACTTCCTCTTTCACTTCGTCTTCAGAGAATTTAGCATTTAGAGCCCTCATTTGAGCATGAGAAATGAACTTCGAGATGGAGTGCAAGGAAGCTGTCTGTGCTTCCAAATTTGAACCCTCCCAATCATTAAGCAAGTTCTAAAAATATGAAACTGTTGATTCTCTAATTTCCCCCAAATCTTCTATCAGTCAGCCATCCCCATCTTTCAAGCAAGATATTCTATTAAGTTCCCTCCTTTCTCTTGTGGAGCTGTGAAAGAATTTCAAATTTCTATCTCCTGTCTTCAGCCATACCTCTCTAGATTTTTGTCTCCAAAAACTTCCTCTTTAGCCAGGATATCATTGAGTTTGTTAGAGAGGGCTTGTTCTTTCATGTAGCAGGCTTTGTCCATCCCATTATTAATTATTTCTTCAGCTAGACTATCCAGTTCTTGCTCTGTTTGCAATTTCTCTTTGAAGATATTCTTAAAACTCACTTTGTTCCATGTTTGAGCTGCTGCTTCATGTATTTTAGCTTTGTGACCACATTAAACAAGCTTGATCCCTTCAGAGAGCATTCCTTCCACCATCGTTCTATCAATTCCATCACATGAGGGTCCTTAAACCACATCATTTCAAATTTAAATGGACATCAGATCGGTCCCTTCTCCCCAACTATTTGGAGTCGAACTGGAAAATGATCAGATCCAATCCCAGAGTTTATCTTGCTCTTGAGAGTAAAAGGAAAAAGACTCAGATTTCCTTTGAAGAAGAATCTATCTAATTTTTCCACTATACTACCAAACCCTTTTCTACGGTTCGTCCATGTGAAGCATCCATTTCCTATGGAGATTTCCAGTAGAGAATTTCATCCACAAAGCTACAAAAATCCGATTAGGACTGCAGGACTTTCCCTGAGCCACCTTTCTTGTCTTCTTGCCTAAGGATTGCATTAAAATCTCCTCTAATTATGCTGAAACCCTGATTCAGGTCACTCAAAACCCCGTGCAGTTCCAGCCAGACCATCCTTTTCTGAATACTCAAAGAGGGACCATAAACATTTATCAGATTAAAATGTAGATTCAAGAGCAGACTCCTTACCTTACACACCATCCAATGTCGACTCAAATTCAAGGTCTCTATTAGGACTGACTGAGGTTTCCAAATAATTATTATGCCTCCCGAAGCACCCTCCACTTCCACCCCTATCCACTTCCACTTCCTCAGCTTTCTGCCAAAATTCTCTAGGTCTGGTCCATCTAATTTTGTTTCTTGAAGAAGGCAGATTTCTACTTGACTCTCTTCTACGTGGCACCTGATGAGGCTCCATTTGTTAGGGAAATTTAATCCCCTAACATTCCATGTTAATATTTTCATTTCTGTTTAGGAAGGGCTCCACCCTTGCCTACTTTAATCATTGAGGCAATCTTTTGCTACCCACTAGCTTCCCCGTCCTATTTTCTCTTTTCTTGATTAGAGATTCTGCCCCGCTTTTTCTGTTCCCCATAGTCTGATGTGAGTTTGAGTAGATCCATTCTGTGAATTCCTAATCTAGATTTATCTACCAACAATTCCTCTGTCATCTTTCTCTTCTTGCCTGATTGTGGGCTTAACAGTTCCACCGTTTCTTCCCCTTCTGTCTGCAATATTTCCTGTAAACCTTCAAAGTTAAACCCTACCTCCGACACTCCATAATTTTCTTTAGCCACCACCACTAGTTCCACCAATTCCTTCCCAACTTCTATCAAAGAATCCAACTCCACATTCCGGCAACTGTCCCCCAGAAGTTCTAGAGTCTCAGAGATTTTCTCATCTAAATCCGCAAGCTGATCCTCCTTTTTCCTCCTATTCCTCCTCCCTCTCGATTGTTTTGTCCTTTGTCAATGGACTTGGTGAGCCATTCTGAGAAAAGTCCATCAAAGGTTTCCCATTGTCGAAGTCCCTTTTTGTAGAAACCCTCATCTTCTTAGGCTACGGCTTTGGGACCCCTTCCTTAGAAGAGGAATGAACGTTTATGGTTTCGGTGAGAGTCTTGACTGACAATTTGGGGGTCTCTGCTGGGACATCCAAAGAGTTGGATTTCCCTGCCTCTTCATTGGATTTCCTACAACCCAAAGAACACACCAAATTTTTGCACATTAGGGAATCACGCTCCAACTTTTAAACCCAACTTCCGTAGTTAGTTAAAAGTTCAATCTCACTCCATATTTTCCTATCTGGTTTATTCTCCACACATATGCACACATAAGTTTGATTTTTATTTGCCAACTTCCTTTCCTTTGCACATACGAATGTGCCCAATTGATTACCTATTTCCTCCAGTATGGATGAGGCCCAATATTCCTGAGGAAGATTGGGTAAACTGTACCAGTCTTGCAAAGTTTCCATCACGTGATTAGCCGGGTCAAAACCCACTGTCCATTGCCTTAAATAAAAACCACACCCGTCTAGAACCCAAACACCTTTCACTATTTCATCTCTTATTTTCCTAGAGGGACATATTACCAGGAAGAAGTCATTTTAGAGCATTTTAAACTACAACTTGGAGCCCCAACGTTCTTTCCACCATTTCACCAGATAGTCCCAGTTAAGATCCATTCCATACCATTTCCCAAGCAAGCCTAGTTGTTCTAATCGCAATACTTCCACTTGCAATTTCGAAGAGTTGATTACTATTTTGGTTCTTCCACCTTTTGATTCATTGAACGAAAGTGAACCACAGTGTCCCCTTTCCCCATCTGAGATTTCTTCCTGTTCTTCCTCCCATTCCTTGAAGGGTGACTTTTTTTGCCAAACCATTCCACCGTTCCCATTTCTATGATTAGGGTTTCTTCTAGGACCCTATCTGCCCAACCATGGAAGATTAGTATGCCCTCTTTTACCTTCATTTTGTTGCCGTGGTCTATGAAAAGCTTTGTTTTTGTACTGTCCATTCTTACACCATCCTCAAGAAGAACTTATGCCTCTATTCATGCGAAGATTCTCGTGAGCCTGGCCCTCTTGAAAGCGACCATTCTAAGCACTATTATGAGGGTGGGCCCATCTTTCTTTCTTCCAGACATGCTCAAAGTTCCATCTCTTGTTCCCTCTGGATCCCTCGTGACCTCTTCCACCACGCCTGAGTTCATCCGACCATTGCTTTCCTCCATGACCGTTGCAGAGCTCATTCACCATTTTTATTGATAGTTGCTTCGACTATTATTATTCATGTGTTGTACTGATACTTTTTGTTGAGTGAACATGTGATTTTTTCCAATGGTGGTTGGGGTCGCATAGCTACTTCTATGTTGTTTCTAGTGTAATACCCAACCTTGTCTTGCATGGAGTACCAAGGTCTTGTGGTTCATATTGTGAAATATTGTTTTGTAGTTGTTATATGATTTTTGCATAAATGTGAAAGTCTATTTATTTTTATTTTTATTTTATTGAGTGTGTTTTATTCTTTTGTGATTTTTAAGTACCTTTATAAGGTCTAGATTTCAATTTTTATGGTTTAAAAATGTTCCTAGGTATAGGAACTATAAATTAGGAGTTAAATTTTATTATAAAACATCTTAAATGGAGTTTATAACCCACTCTACTTACCCAATTTTGAAAAGTAAAAAAATAGAGTTGGTTAAGTAGTTAAGATGGTTAAGGAAAGGTAGTTTCTTTTCCCCTTCTTTTTATCCTTTCTCCTTGAGTAGTGAAGGGGCTTTTTCCTTTGGATTTTTTCTTGAGTTTCTTTTATTTTTCATTTAGAGGCAAATGCTAGTTGGAGGAAGGAAAAGATGGAAGAGACGGCTGGGTGGGTATTATTCAACTTAGATAGCAATTCTTATGGTAGGGTCTAAACCCTTTGTTAGATCTTTATTTTGGTGTGTAAAAGAATGTTGGAATGTTTTACTATGTTTGTGAATTATATGTGAAAATAGATGATAAATATTTATGTCTTTTGTTGTGAATTATGTGTGAGTTTATTCTTGGGTATGAGAACCCACATTGTTTATATTTAAACATAAATAACCATATATGTGTTTAGGTGAAGGAATAATAGGATGTAAATGAAATTATTGCAATGTGAAAAGGATAATAATGTGAACGTTATGTGGTGTTTATTTGTTGATGGGTCTAAGTGATAAGTGTTTTGTTGAAATGAACAAGACAACTAAGAGGGGGGGTGAATCAGTTGTATCAAATTAAACCTTCAAAAACTTTATAATAATAAGATCCCAATGCATTCATTAAACCCTTTTCTATTACTATGATTAAACATGTGGAATGCACATAACATAAACTAAAATCACAACACCATACACAAGAGAACATCAGATTTACATGGAAAACCCAATGAGGGAAAAACCACGGTGAAGATTAGCTCACAATATAAGTAATTGCAAAACCAGTACAAGGGCTCATTGCTAGAATAAGACACACTATCCAAAAGGGCTCACTACCATAGAAATAAATATAAGAAGATAAAAGAAGAATGTTACACAGATAACACTTCTCAATGCAACAAGGAAATCCACCACTATGCTCCAATAATCTTGCAGCCTTGCTTGAATGATTTTGGATGCCTTCAGCTCACTGCCTTTAGGAACCCTAACACTGAAATTCACATTTCTTTGCTCAAATTCTCATCACAAACTTCACTCGCATTAATCTTACATCTATCTTGCTTCACATTTCATTCATTTCCATAACTCACAACAACACCACACTTATTTATATCAACCTCAACCTCAAAAACCTTCAATATCGATTGCTATCCGTTATACATTCAAATTCAAAATAGGTCAACACCTAAACATTCCCGCGGTAGATAGGAATGAAGGAGACCTACAAAAATCCTTAATTAGGACCCAAATAGATCCAAACACACCTCAACATGCTTTCATAAGCTCACATGTAGTGTTAAACACAAGGTCAACCAACACTTATGTTAAGCACCATAAACATTAAGTATATGCTTCCTCAAATCAATCTATACTGCATCAAATCAAGTAAAACCTTGAATACAAAAAGATATAAGCATTATAAGCAACTTCCCAAATCCACACAACTTGAAGCCAAATAGCAGAGAAATGTAGAGCAAATACATTTCTCCCAGGCCACATAAAACATCACTAAACAACTAGTTCACATATTGGTGAAAATATCTTGCATTGTACAACGATGTAGAAACCCAAATTCTAAATACAACAACCTTGAATAACCTATAAGATCCACATAGGCATAACATCAACATAGAAGAAACATAGAGCACAATATCGAGGCATACTATGAACACTTGCACAACATAGTTTACTCTATTTGTCAAATTTCCTCAAAAGCACTTGGAAAACAAGTACCAGAGACAACATCTTAGCTTGTTCCAACTCATCTTCAGTCACTGCAACAAAAAGATAGCTCCTTGTACTCACAACATTTCCTCAAGGTCTCAACTACACATGCACACCTTATTTTCCTCAATTTTCTCAATATCCTTAACATCTTCATCTCATAGTTGATCAATGAAAACACCTTCATACTTGCAACAATCTCACCCTTTTTCATTGGTGGCAACATAAGTTATGAAAAGCCACCAAAGACAACACACACACTCTCCTTTTTTTTAGATTAGATAGCCTGCACAACATTCCTGAATTCTCTCCCCCTTATAAGAGTCTCTCTCCCTTTAATAATAATGATTAGACAACATGCACAACTTTCTCCACTGATACCTTACATGATTCTCTCACCCCCTTTGACATCAATGGTAAAGGAAAAAAAATTGCATTATTCTCCCCCTTTGACATTGAACTAAGAAACTTGTTTTGAACACTCCCCCTTAGGAGTATACCCAAACAAATCAACAACTCAATGACAACACATGACACTACCTACTCCCCCTGAGAGGTATCCACCAACATTAGTGTATACAAGAGATAGATCCATAGATCCATTGGACTTATGCATCTCTGTATGAATATAGTTAAAACAAGGAGGGGTGATAACCCCCAACTTCTCCCAAAGATAGTCAAAAGTATCCTTGGGAAGAGCCTTAGTAAATATATCAACAATATGATCCTTTGTAGGAACATAATCAAGCTTTACTTCATTATCCATAACCTTTTCTCTCAAAAAGTGATACCTAACAGATATATGCTTTGTCCTTGAGTGCATCACTAGATTCTTTGAAATGTTAATTGCACTTGTGTTATCACAAAAGATAGAAATATGTTCATTATATACAACTTTGATATACTTCAATGTTTGTCCCATCCATAATACCTGTGTATAGTATGATGTTGCTGCAATATACTTAGCCTTTGCAGTGGATAGAGAAACTAAATCTTGCTTCTTACTTAGCCATGGCACCAATCTACATCCAAGAAAGAATACACCACCACTTGTACTTTTCCTGTCATCAACACAACTAGCCCAATTTGCATCTGTTTAAGCACTTAATGTGAAATCAGTATCCTTAGGATACCACAAGCCATAATATGAAGTGCCTTTTAAGTATTTGAATATCCTTTTCATTGCTGCAACATGTGTTTCTTTAGGATCTTCTTGAAATCTAGCTACAAGACAAACTGCATGCATGATATCCAGTCTAGTATAAGTTAGGTATAGCAGTCCACCAATCATGTATCTATACTTGCTCTAATCAGCCTTAAGTGAATCATCATCTTTGCTCAGTTTACAACTAGTCACCATAAGAGTACATACCGGTTTGGAGTCATCCATTCCAAACTTCTTTAACATCTCTTTGACATATTTAGACTGTGAAATGAAAATCCCTTTATTTGTTTGATTGATTTGTAGCCTAAGAAAGAAATTCATCTCTCCAAACATTGACATCTCAAACTCTTTCTCCATTTCCTTTGTAAACTTCTTACACATAGCCTCATTTCCACCAAATATAATATCATCCACATATACTACTACTATCAATATTTTGTCTTCCTCAATTTTAAAGTAAATATTACTATCTGTGGTGCCCTTACTGAATCCTTGTTGTATCAAGTACCTATCCAATCTTGCATACCAAGCTCTGGGAGATTGCTTCAATCCATATAGTTCCTTCTTCAACTTACATACCATATGTAGTTGGTCTGACAAATGAAATCCTTCCGGTTGTTCCATGTAAACTTCTTCTAATTCACCATTAGAAAAGTAGATTTCACATCCATCTGATAAACTTTAAAGTCTTTATGTGCTGCAAATGCTAAAAACATTTGGATAGCTTCCATCCTAGCCACAGGAACAAAAGTTTTTTCAAAGTCTATACCTTCCACTTGTGAGTAGCCCTTACACACAAGTCTTGCCTTATTTCTTACTACTTCTCCATTCTCATTCAACTTGTTTCTAAATACCCACTTAGTTCGAATTATGTTCTTGTTTGTTGGTCTGGGAACCAATTCCCAAGTCTGATTCTTTTCTATTTGCATAAGTTCTTCTTTCATTTCCTTCATCCAATGTTCATCCTTACATGCTTCACTCATTGTTTTACATTCAACTTTAGAAAGTAGACACATATTTACCTCAACTTCACCAACTTTGCTTCTTGTCAGTACACCTTTCCTCTTATCTCCAATGATTTGATCCTCAAAATGATTCTTTTGGACATACTTAGGAGTTTTAGGGTTTTTCTCCAGAGCTTCTTCCTCTTCATTCTGAACTTCTTGTTCATTAGCCTTTTCTTCCTCAACTATTCTGCAATCAAGTTCATTTGACACATATCCATCTATTGCAATTGAATTCTGCAAGTTTTCATCAACTTTATCATTTGCACTTTCAACTATCTTTATTAGCCTTTTGTTGTAACATCTATAAGCTTTGCTTCTAATAGAATATCCAAGGAAGATACCTTCATCAAATCTCGCATCAAACTTTCCTAATTTTTCTTCTTCTCTTTTGATATAACATTTGCTTCCAAACACTCTAAAGTACTTCACAGTGGGAATCCTTCCATACCATAGCTCATAGGGAGTCTTTGTGCTGTTAGCTTTAGCTTGAACTCTGTTAAGTATGTAAATAACAATATGAATAGCTTCTCTCCAGTAGACTTCCAGTAGATTTTCCTCTTTCATCATAGTCCTTACAGCTTCTTGAACAATCTGATTTTCCTTTCAATAACTCCATTTTGCTGAGGAGTTCTAGGGGCAGATAAATGCCTCTTTATTCCATGAACTTCAAAAAACATGTTAAACTCATTGGAGGTGAATTCACCACCTCTGTTAGACCTTACACATTTGATTTTCAAATCCATTTCATTCTCAACCATAGCTTTAAATGCCTTGAATTTATCTAATGCATCAAAATTTTCTCTAAGAAAAGTAACCCATGTTATTCTAGAATAATCATCAATCAAAAGCATAAAGTACCTATCACCTTGTAGAATTCTCACCCTTGTAGGATCCAAGATATGTATGTACTAATTCCAGTAGTCCAATAAAAAAATATTTCTTTCCCTTGAAACTATTCCTGGTTTATTTTCCAAATTGACAACTTTCACAAATAGAATTGATAGGCTTTGTGATTCTAGGTAGATATCTTACTGCATGAACTAAACTAATTCTTGCCAGATTATCAAAGTTCATGTGACACATCATCTAGTGCCATAACCAACTATCATTAATCCGAGACATAAAGCAATGAATATTAGCACCCTTAAGCTGATAGATGTTTCCTTTTGTTCTCTTACCAGCATCAATAATAGTTCCAAACACTTTCTAATCTCACATGTTTCATCCTTAAACATAAGATTGTATCCCTTGCTACACATTTTTCCAACACTCAAAAGGTTATGCCTTAAACCTTTAACATAATAGACATTGTCACTGTTATGCTTGCCATTGAAAATGATTGAACCTATTCCACAAATCTTAGCTCCTGAATCATCTCCAAATTTAACTAATTCTCCATCATACTTTTCAAGTTTAACAAACTTACTTTTGTATCCAGTCATATGATTAAAGCATCTACTATCAACAACCCACTAATTCTTATCCTCTTTGACATGAAAAATAGATACCAAAGTACCCTCAACCTTATCCTTTATCTCCATAATACTTTCCTTCACACAACTTTCAGGGCTAGCAGAACTAGATTCTTCTTTCATAGCCAAAAACAAGCATTCATCATCATCAAAATCTCCATAATCAGATTCATCATCATAAATACCAACATCTTCTCTCACATAGTAAGCTTCCTTAATTATTTTTCCTTTATTTTCCTTGTTCCTATTGTTTAGAGCTCTTTTTGGACATCTTGAAGCATAATGACCTATATCACCACAACTAAAACATTTGAAAGGTAATTTACCTTTGTACTCACCAGTGACCTTTTTCATCTTCCTCACAAAGTTAGCTTCCAAATCATCAAGATCTTCTTCACCTAAATCTTCAACCTTCTCTGATTTACCAACCTTGAAAGCAGTTTCAACTTTTGTACCTTTCTTCAGTTTTCTCATTTTGAACAAATGTAGTTAGAGTACCAATCAACTAATCTTTGGAATAATTTTCAAAATCAACAATTTCCTCAATAGCAGATACATTTTCACTGTAGCAATCTGGAAGTGATCTAATAAATTTATTCACTACTTTAGATTCTTTAACTATTATACCAAGGCCTCTCATAACACTTACCGACTCATCAACTCTCTGTGTGTAGCCTTGAATTATTTTATCTTTAGACATGTGCATCATTTCAAACTGTGCCTTCAAGTTCTACAACTTTGCTTGTTTGACCTTCAGATCTCCTTCATAAATGCTTTCTAGCTTATCCCAAACTTCTTTAGCAGTCTTCAAACTCATAACTTTAACTAATTCAGTATTTGAAAGACTATTCACAATAATGAATCTTGTCTTAGCATTGATCTCATGTGCCTTGATTTCTGCATTTGTACTTGGACCATTCAAAGGTGGAGTATATGTAGTCTGATAAGCCTTCTCAATATCATATCCCTAAGTAGACAAATACCCTTCTATCTTTGTCTTCCAAAATAGATAATTTGAGCCATCAAATCTAGTATGTTCCAAAGCAATCTTGTTCGCCATCCCGGATCTACCTTAAGCAGTTAAGCTCTTCTCCAAGGAACCTCACTTTGATACTAATTGTTGAAATGGACAAGAAAATTGAGAGGGGGGTGAATCAACTGTAGAAAATTAAACCTTCAAAAACTCTACAATAATTAGATCCTCATGCATTAATTAAACCCTTATTCTATTAGTATGATTAAACATGGAATGCACATAACAAAAATTGAAATCACAACACCATACACAAGAGAACACCAAATTTATGTGGAAAAACCAATGATGGAAAAACCATGGTCAGGATTAGCTCACAATATAAGTAATTGCAAAATTGGTTCAAGAGCTTACTGCCAGAATAGGACACATTGTCCAAAAGGGCTCACAACCAAGGCTCACTGCCATAGAAAGAAATAAAAGAAGATAGAAGAATAATGTTACACAGAGAACACTTCTCAATGCAACAAGGAAATCCACCACAATGCTCCAACAATCTTACAACCTTGCTTGAATGATTTTGGATGCCTTCATCTCACTTCCTTTAAGAACCCTAACATTAAAATTTGCATTGCTCTACTCAAATTCGCATCACACACTTCACTCGCATTGATATTACATCTATCTTTCTTAAAATTTCATTCATTTCCATAACTCACAACAACACCACACTTATTTATATCAACCTCAACCTCAAAAAACTTCTTCAATGTCGACAACTAGCTGTTATACATACGAATTAAAAATAAGTCGGCACCTAAACATTTCCATAGTGGATAGGAATGAAGGTGACCTACAAAAATCCTTAATTAGGACCCAAATAGATCCAAACACAACTCAAAACGCTTTCATAAGCTCACATGTAGTGTCAAACACAAGGTCGTCCAACACCTATGTTAAACACCATAAACATTAAGTACACACTTCCTCAAATCAATCCCTACTACATCAAATCAAGTTAAACCTTGAATACATAAAGATATAAGCATTATAAGAAGCTTCCAAAATCCACACAATCTCAAGGAAAACAATGAAGAAATGTGGAGCAAATACATTTCTCTCAGGCCACAAAAAAATCACTAAACAACTGATTCACATACTAGTGAAAATATCTCACAATGTACAATGATCAAGAAACCCAAATTCTAAATATAACAACATCTGAAAACCTTGAATAACCTGTAAGATCCACATAGGCATAACATCAACATAGAAGAAATGTAGAGCACAATACCAAGGCATACTATGAACACTTGCACAACACAGTTTACTTTGTTTATCAAATTTCTTCAAAAGCACTTGAAAACCAAGTACCAGAGACAACATATCATCTCATTCCAACTCATCTTCAGTCACTTCAACAAAAAGATAGCTCCATGTACTCAAAAAATTTCCTCAAGGTCTCAACTACACATGCACAACCTGTTTTCCTTAATTTTCTCAATATCCTGAACATCTTCATCTCATAGTTGACATCAATGACAACACCAGTCAATAGACTTCCTATTAACATCAATGACAACACCTTCATACTTGCAACATGTTTTTTGTACCCTATAAGAGCTATGTGACTCCTAGCTCAGGGGTGGGTTGAAGTTACAACCCTATGGTTGGGTGGAGAGCCCATTGGCCATATTGTTTTCTCTTATTATTTCTTCTTGTAGGTCTATGTGTTAAAAGGATAAAATTTATCACAAGAATCCAAGTTATGATATCCAAAAGAGGAGTATTTTTAATTGGTGTGAAATGAACATAGTCTTGGAAAATATGTGGCCAAGGTTTTGTTGTATACAAAGAATATTTTCTATAATGCTAGTGTGTGTCCTCTTTTGTTGTATCCAATTGTGTTTAGAAAGAAATCTTATGATTAAATGAAATACATCTAGGACTTGTTATTAACAGGGAAAATTCACAATCTTGTATTTGAAGACAAACTTTAACTTGATATGGATTAAAAAAAAGGAGTGACTTATGAAGAAATCCTCACATTGTTGGAAAGTGCAATATTTAATATGAAACTTGATCAAAAAGAAAATTCCACCCTTCTATATAATTAAATTGAATCATATGATATATTATAGTTAATTAGTATTTTGATGGCAATACAAACAATTTTTTGTTTCTACAATTTGACTCAATGAAATAATTTTGGTTAAAAGGACTCAAAACATTAGACTTCCAAATATTACATTATAAATTTAATAAGATTGTACATATATATAGTTAAATACAAAAACACACACACATATTAAATTTATGTTATATTTATATTTTATGTATATACGTAGACATAATCATATAATGTTTCATTTTTTTATAAATCATAAAATTTAAAATAAATATAACATATTATCGCAGCGTCGTAAATTGTCACCATTGACAATTTCACATTATTTTCCCCCTCCTATGTGCATGGACCTAACTGTGTTCCTAATTTCCTAAATTATGCATTCCATGGCCCATTTAATCATTTATCAAGGAATCAAATGTATACAACCAAAGTAGACATTTAATATTTTTCCCTTGATACTTAACATCCCAAAAAATAAGGTTTGGATAAGGGTGCCCTTGGCGGCCTTGTCATCCTAATTTGGCCCCAAATTTTAATATGTTGAGGTTGGAAATTTATTATTTGAATTTCAAATCCTAAACATCATCTATCAAGATTCAATTTATGGGAAATTAGATTAATTTCATATAAATACCTAGTCATTTCATCATTTGAAATGGAATGAGCAAGAACAAGAAATAATTGGTGATCAAGCACTTTTAGAAGCAATTATTATCAAGTTAAGAGAAATTAAGAGCAAGATTATTGCAACATTTCATTTCAAAGCATCGTGTCAAGTTTTATGTGAGTTTGTTCATACTTATGCATACATTTTTTTTGTGAATAGTAACACTCAGAAGTCGTTAATCTAAATTGTAATCAAGCCTTGAGGAGATGTGCATGACTTTAGTCCTTCAAGGAAATTGGATTTGAGTGGTAATTTACATCCAATTGTTGATTCATCACTCATTTATCATTTAGCCCCTATCCCTCAAAAGGATAAGCTCTCTTTCATCAATTTTTCCATTGTGGAGGTAGAAATACCAACACGAGGTTTGACCGAGGCAAGCCCCTATATGGCACAAGCCTTCCTCTTTGAATGCACATGCTATAGATATGAAGAAGATTAGAGGGAGAATGAAGACCATTTGATCATTGATTCATTCAAACCCTAAAACTTGACAAGATACATAAACTCAATTATCCCAACAACCAATGAAGATATGACAACAAGATCTGAAAGGAAGAAGCCTCTGATCAAGTACCTAAGGACTATGAAAGAAGATTTCCGTTTCAGTCATCTAGACAAGGGCGCCTTGTGTGGCCTTGTCTAGTCAAAACTAAAATCACAGGTGCACATGATTCTGCTCAGTTTGTTTCTAGTTATCAAATTTATCTATCAATTTATAGATTGCCTATTTTCATATCAGAATAGTTCATTTTCATTATTATCTAGTTGCATCCTTATATTTCATACAAAGTTCCATTCCAAAACCATTCAAGTTCAAATCCCAAGGGTTGATTGACTCACCTTTTAGGTTGTAAGTTAATCTTATGTCCTTG
The DNA here is from genome assembly GCA_007258455.2 of Sequoia sempervirens. NCBI lineage: Eukaryota > Viridiplantae > Streptophyta > Pinopsida > Cupressales > Cupressaceae > Sequoia > Sequoia sempervirens. Next base: position 81,375,713 of record VDFB02353493.1, on the reverse strand, counting down.
TCCTATCTAAACCCCCAATGACCATGCTTGGAAAGGTGTGAAATCCTAATTAAACCCTAGGGTTTCACTTTTCTAACATATCAATTATATTAATTATTAAGTTTCTTTTATAAAAAAAAGGTTGAAAAAATACATTTAATGTTTTGATGACCCTCCCAAGGTTGATGGGGAGATGATCCTTATGGGCCATCCCCCATATGCTTGGAGGGGCAATAGGGAGTTGCAACCCCATGGGTTGCAACTCATGGGGGTTGGAGCCCCAAAGGAGGGTGTCCCCAAGCATTACACAAAAATGTTAATAAACGATTTAAATATTTATTCATCGATGCCAATATGTTCAAACTCCTCCTAGATAGTCGGTTTTACTTTTATATACTGTAAATATAGTATAATATGAAAATCCATTAAAAATATAATTATAATTTTATATATATAGTAATTAATGATCTGATTTGATAAATATGCAACATGAATTAAAACTTATGTTAACTTCAAATCCACATATCCAATCCCGCAACGTATATTTGTGAATAAACCATTATAAATTAATTTACAAATACAATCCAATAGGCAAGCCAAATGAACAATAACAAATCAAAGGAAAACTAAGTTGCAAATAAGAAAGGAAAATGGAATTCCCAAGAAGAGATCCAACTATAAGGGGATACAAGTTAGTTGAAAAATTAGCTTCAGATAGTAATTGAAACAATTAGTTAATTAGTGTTTTGGTAGTTATTTTTATTTTTATTATTATTTTTGCTTTCCTAAATTCAAAAGTCTATATTCTTTTTTGAATTAATTCAATAAATTTCAATAAACTTTTTAATACATTTATATATTTTAAAATTTAATATTTAATTGATAGATTGGAAATGATATAATAATTAGGTGTTGTAGGTTGGAGAAATTATTTTGCCACTTAAATTAATTCAATTTTGTTTTCTTAAGAACTCAAGATAAAATAGAAATCAAAGTTTAACTTGTTTAAAAAAGTATTATAGAAAATAAAAGAAGGAATGTTTGAATATCAACAAACAAATTGAGAATGAACATGTAGAAAATAAATTAATCAAATTAAACCTTAGAATTATTCGAACTCTAAAATTAAAAAATGATGAATAGTCAATAAATATATAAGGGTTGGAAACAGTGGAAATTAAATCTTATAATTATGATTTTATTAATTGATTTAAGTAGTAATTAATCCATTTAATAATTTAATAGTTGCATTGAATCTAACATCACCCATTTGTGGTGGAAGTTACTAAAGGCAAGCAAGGCGTTGTTGAAACAGGCCCTAGTATTTGTACCTACGACAAGACTAAGAAGAAAGTGGGGATCCCTGCTTGTGAGATGGCCAAGTTGGTGGAAATGAATGAGATTATAATTGCCAAAGATTTAGAAGTGGCCAAGATCTTGAAGAACTTATAGGATTTTGTTGTTTGTTTTTGTTGCTTTTTGGCTATTTTTATGCTTATGGTTGGTTGCTTGTTTTGTCTTGAGTTATCTTAAAGCAGCCATCTTTTTGTAAAGGGTTTTAGGTCCCTTGAAAACTTGTTTTTCCTCTAATAAAAAACATCACCCATTTGTTAATTTTTTTTTAATATAGCATTATTGAGATTTGAAAGAATCAATTCATATGGTACTCTAGTTAGTTCAAATTTATTTAATCAAATTGATTAAAATAATTGTGGTTAAATAAATTTCCTTTGTTATCTTTAGACTCAATAATATAGATTAAGTTGATTTTAAATTGTTATTACATGAATTGTACTATTGAACGCACTTCTTTTCCTTAATGCCTAGACTAAATTGTTGCTTTCATAGTTAGAGACTATGCTAGATTATACTCTGTCTAGTTGTTTTTGTTCCACCTTCGCTTGTCATGGAAGTGTTTATGATGGAATAATTAACTTGATGCCATCATAGGCACTAATTACATGTTTCTCAGTTATATCATGGTTAAGATGCATTTTGAAAAAAATCTTGGGGTTGGGGATTTTGTATAAGTAGTAGAAAGTTTAGGGAATGATAGTCCCCTTCATGGAATTCCTTAGTTTTAATAAAATTTTTATGCTATTTGATTCTATTTTTTGCACAATCTTTGTATGATAGACTACTTCCATCCTTATTTCATCTAGAGCATTTAGATTGTGCAATATGCCTTTCTTAGCTTTAGAGAGATCAATTCCGAGTTGCACCGCTTTTCTAAGTGTTTTATGTTCAAATTCAATGGGAAGGACAACCATTTTCCCATATACAAATTTATATGGTGTGAATCTTGTGGTGGTTTTCCAAGTTATCTTATATGCCCAAAATGCTTTTGGTAACCTTGCTACCCCGTCCTTCCAATGCAATTGGGTTGTCTTTGTTAGAATGGCCCCAATCTCATTATTTGTGACCTCACCTTACCCATTTGTTTATGGATGGTAGGGAGTTGACTTTTATGTCTAATCTCATATTTTTTGACTAAATTGGCAATAAAATGTGAAGTAAATTATGGTCCTTTATCTATGAATATTTCCCTAGGTACTCCATACGTTGTGAAGATTTCCTCATAGAGCAATGTTGCAACCTTTCTAGATCTCTAGCAAACTGCAATGCTTTAAACTCCATCCATTTTGTTAGATAGTTAGTGCAGACTAGTATGTATTCATTGTTATTGGAGGTGGGAGCTATTGGTCTAATAAAATATAGTCTCCATCTATCAAATGGTGTAATGATCAATTGAGGTTGTAGTGGCATTTCATCACTCTTTCTAGGTCAACCCATCCTCTAGCATCTCTCATATCTTCTTGTATATTTGACTTCATATTTATGAAGTGCTAACAAGTAGTAACCGTTTACAATCTTTAGAATTGTTCTCTTGTCTAAAAAGTGTCCTCCATAAGGCTCATCATGACAAGCCTTAAGTATATCATATACTTCATCTTCCCTCATGCACCTTCTCATTATAATATTTAGTCTTGTATATAATAGATAACCAACCACCCATGAATATATTAAATTGCTTTCAACTAAATGGCACCTTTCTCTAGGTGAGAGATTTGGGGGTGTCCTTCCTGCAACCAAGTAGTTAGCTATGCCTACATACCAAGGTGTTTGCACTTTTAAGGCAAACGCGTGCTCATCTGGAAAAGAATCATCCAAAACTTCTTCTATTTTGATTTCCAAACTAGAAATAAAATCAACTACCATGTTTTCATTACCTTGCTTATCCATAATAGTTATATCAAAATCCTACAACAACAATAACCACCTAAAAATTTATCCACCAACCACTTGTAACAACCCCGATGTTCTTCACAATAAAATTTCCAATATTTTCACCTCAAGTGATAAACCATGATGCCAAAATGTAGTGTAGACACAAAAAATATACTGATTGATCCTGTGCACCTGATCCTGATTTACTAACACTAGTTCATCCTGAATCATCTCCTTTACTAACCATTTAATTAAATAATCTTTATTTGATTAAATTCATCATATTTTGTCTTTTAATTAAATAAATCAATTTTACCTAATTAAATCATTATCTCCTATTAATTAAATAAATTTATTTTGTTTAATTAATCCTATAGTCCCTCTTTTAATTAAATAATTCATTTTATTTAATTAAGTGCTAAGTCATCTCCTTTAAATTAAATAAATTAATCTTTATTTGGTTTAAGTCTAACACCATCCCCTTTTAATTAAATAAATCCAACTTTATTTAATTAAGTCAATAATCATTATTCCTCTCATTTTGATTTATTTAAATCCTAAAATCTAAATGAAAGTATCAAATCAGCTAATTTCCATTAAAATTAATCAAATCATGATTAATACTAACACTAATCCATCAAATCCTCTAGATTTTGCAACCTGTGCAAGTAAATCAATTTATTGATTTATTAAATCTCCTATTTTCATTCAAAAAGGCATCAAAGTTGGAATATTCCTCAAATTTGGAAATCTCCCCCCAAAAGGACTTGTCCATCCAACAAGGCATTAGAAGGCCTCTTACATGTCCTTTTTTTGAGTGAAGTGGCATTTAATTTTTCTTTCATCTCCCTCCAACATGTCACTTCTCCAATTTCAAATATCCACCTAATAGCATTAATGTGCACATTCATCCAAATGTGCTCCACCTTTGTCCACTCACATGTTGACAAGTGGCATTGTGCTATTGGTTGGTGTTTGATCCCACATTCATCCTTTTGGCTCAATCTTCCATCATTCTCTTCTATAAATAGAAGGCTCTTTTACTAATTTTGGATCCACAAATTCATCCACAACTTTAGGCAAAGTCATCATCTTCATGTTTTGAGCAAGTTCATCCATTATCATCCATTTTCATAGTTTTTTATCAGTTCATAGCTAGGTTATGGAGAAATTTCATCAAGGAGCATCAATCTTCATCCATTGATCATCTTCAAGCTTGCAAGGAATTGGGAAAGGGCTATTTTCCACATCAAAATAGCACCAATTCCCCCATGGGATTGAGAGTTTGAGCATTTAAGTAGGATTTAATAGCTTTTTATTTGTGTTCTTCATTTTATTTCTTGTTTTCATGCTTCAAATGAATCTTATGGGGAATTGGTGTAGGGGCACCCTTGCAACATTATGTCTCCATTTTGCTTAATTTGGCATCTTTTCTTTGTAATAGGATGGAAATAAGTCATTTTGTATCTCTTGAGGTTGTTATAAAGATTACTAAGTCCAAAAAATGCAAAAATGTAAACAAGATGTAAAGTTGTCAACAATTATTGACAAAGTTGCATAATTATGTAAAAGTTTTTGAAGGGTCATAGGTGGTTTTAGGCATTAGGAGGTAGTTAAAAGGCTTAAGGTTAGTTTCATTGCCTTTAAAAATGTTTTTGTATCATTTGAAACTTCGAGGGGGGTTGAATAAAGCATAAGTTTAAAGAAAATCTCTGTTTTTTATCATTTTTCTTCAAAACCCTTACATTTCTAGGCTTATGTATGGAGTTGTACGGCTAGTACTGATGGAAAATCATTTGTAAAAGGTAAAACATGTAATCACCTTCCATCTTGCTTTTGTTTCATGCAAATTCATGCTATTTAGGAGTTATAGTAAATTTTTGCGAAAACTGTCAAAAACCCTAATTAGGGTAATCAAAAATTGAGAAAATTGGATTTCTTTTAATCTACACGTGGAAAGCTCCTGTATTTTGGTAAATTTTATTATTCTTTATATTTTCTTTCATAATATAAAGGTATTGGGCCGAGAGCATAATGTTTAGTGGTGAATGATTGAAATTTAGGACTGTAATTTCTAAGAAAATAGTTTGAAACAGGGCAGTGAGGGAAATTATAACCTAGGGTTTGATAAAAGACTCTTGGGAGATGACATTTGATGATTCATTAATTTGTAATAGACTAAATGTGATGTATTCCAATTGATGGTTGGGAGAAATCAAGCCTGTAATTAGTATTTTCAATAAGCCCTGTTGTATTGAGAGCAAATTAGGCCTAAACTGTATGTAGATGATCTTGTTTTGGTTATTACTCTTCAAAGAAACATATATTGATTTTTTGTTATGTTCCAAAACTCCATATAGAGCAACCAAAACACTATTTACAGTCCTAGGAAAGGGCCTGCATCAAGAGATAAATCTGATAGTTTGTGACAATGTACTACTAGAATATGGTCGTTGGATACTCAGTATTGTGATTCTGTTGGAACAGTGGAAAGAACAGTTATATGTGTTTTGAAACTGTTTTATTGAAGCTATCTAAGGTGACTCAAAGGTTAGAAGTATTTTTGAAGGTAGGGTTATTATTTTTGATGTTTGAGCAAGGTTATTCCTATGTGCAAATCAATGAATTTGTTGAAGCAATTTTATGAACTTGGGTTTCTTTCAATAAAAAACAAGATGATTAAGGTGTCTAGGAGGTCTCTTAAGAAGTTTGGAACTCTAAAGCAAAGTTTATTTTTTGCGTTGAGTTTTGTGAAGGGAAATATAGTTGAATAAGTGTTTCAAAAGAGGGAAGTTCAAGATTGTTTGTGACTTGTCAAGTGAGATTGTGTGAGTTTGTTTCCTTCCTCTAACTCTGCATCAAGAATGATGGTTTTAACTTGCATAATGGACTAATATTGTGTTTTTTATTCATGTTTTTGCAGGTCTAGGATCACCATTCACACATAGCAATAATTTTTTTTCTTCCCATAATGTAAATTACATGCATAATTGAAATAACACTAATTCCAAAATTGTCATTGCATTCAAATGTAATTTTACAAATTTCTCAAAACATTGATATTGTATTGAATGAACTCAAGCATATCATTCATGATTACATCATCCCATAAAAATCGTTACAAGATACATACATAGCTCCTCAGAGCTTCATAGAATAAGCTATAGATGGTCTAGGATCCGCCTTTCAAAACCTTTGATTATGTTGCCTGCTGAGGAGGAGAAGCATCATTCAAGCACTTTTCCACCAACCACAGACTCATATGCAGTCCCCTGCACATCTATCGTATGATAGATGGCCCTACCTTTCGACGAAGAGTTTGGTTGAGTAACCCCGTACGACAAACCACATTGAACTTAGTGTTGTGCCCTACATGACTAGAATTTGTATTCCCTACAATCTGCAACTAGCATGCACTGCATGGACACAATGATCATGATAGTGGAGCCAAAGGTAATCACACTACTTTGGCCAAAGTTTTCTCACTTAATACTTTGAGTGGAGGTCAACATGCACCTACACTTCTTAAGCTTGTTTTGACTTAAGGCCACTATATTCTATGCACAGGTAATCCTTCCCATGGATAATCTCTTACCCTAGGATTACCCTATCATTAATCCCACATACTCTAGGGTATCTCTACCAACAAGCTTAAGCCCTAGTTACTCCTTCAATGGATATTACTATCCTAGGTATAACATATGAGCTTATCTTTACATAAACAAGCTATTCTTTACAAAAGACAAACTAGTGTAAAGTATAACTTTATAATCTAGAGTATAGCTACATAAGCCTCATCGTAATCATAGATTAAATAACTGACTCCACTTAGTAAACACCACACAATAAGTGATACCTGTTTAAGAGCATAGCCTTATCAATGATTGATCTCAATTGAGGAATCATCATAACATTAGATGATTCCATTCGAGAGTTTAATCTCCTTAACTTAAAGGGTTTAAGCTATGAGCCTACTCTTGTCAATACGTATTTAAGAGTGCAATGCCACTAATCAAGCGGTAGCTCTTACTCACTAGGTCTCAATGCACCTCTCAACCCAGGAGTAGCCTAGTAGCTATCTATTATAATCAACTAACTTAGCTACGAGCAACCCTTAAGCTACCCATATTTAATCATTTCTAGTATGTAATACTTATGACAAAAATAATCCTCCTATTATGGAGTACATATAAGCATCTCACAAATAGTATAAATAGCTTCCAATTCCTTTTCAAAGCAATACTTTTTTCCCCTAAATGCAAGCATTCACAATAGACTAGTCAAAGCATTCACGAAACAATCATTCAAAAGCTAAGACAAATAAATGAGAAATATCTTCATTCTTGTTATCGCTTATCCAATCGATTGACTACAAAATAGATTTTCCCAAGTAGCAACTAGCTTGATCTTGATTTCTTAAGTGATGCCACAATATACTTCTATCTCTCAAGTTGAAAAAATACTTCACTCAATATACTTCTCTCTCATGAATACTCAGAACTCTCTCTCTCTCTCTCAAATATAATAGAATTAAGTAGATTAGAATGCAGAGCTAAATGCTTATGGTATGCATCCCAAACAAGTGAGTTTTCTCTACTATTTATACATCAGAATGAGACCTCCCATCCTATAGAATAGGCATGAGTGTTGACAACAATTACCATGCATAGCCACTCAATCGACTTAGCTAAAAGGTGGCACATAAATAAGAACTTACTTAGCTAAACAAAGCTATAGACCGGCCACACTATTTGACAACAACAAGAGACTATTTCAAATCAGCACATGATAGAAAGGTGTAATTTGAATTTCCTTCACAATTAACATCTACAACAATTAGGATTCATAAGGTGGCGCTAAGGAAAATAGATCTCTCCAATAGTTGGTGGGGTTTACAATATATTTGAATCAATCAATATCAAATATGCAACACATAACTCACATCGACTAAGTCTTGGCATGAGTCGAATCACCACATTAAATAGTTTTACCAATTAATCAACCTGTTGTTCATGATCTTATACGTATTTAACAACTATTGATATTTACTCAATGCTATGGTGATAAGAAGTTTACTAAGTCAAAGACAATTCCATAAAAGGTGTCGACCAAGTCTCATTCCAAGCATCGTTGTTACTTTCCCTATTATCATACATCTAAAATCTCATAACAATAATTTCACTATCCATGTTTCCATCACTTGATATCACTTGGATGATAAATGTTCCAATGCTTAGTATTGCGCTATAGCAATATCAAATCAACCAAGCATCTAATCATTTGAAATGACCTCTAATATCTTGCAAATTATGCACTTGGCCAAGGTTTATCTTAGCATGTACATACTCCAAGTTTTTACTCACTTGTGCGTGACACATTTATTCTTTATGATAAATCCACTAAACCCTTAAATAGCTCAGTTTCTCCTATGTTTTCATAAGCTTCAACATTCCTTCTTATAAGTGCTTTATGCACAGCCTATATTCATTTTGAATATGAAACTTTGTTTGCATACTAATCGACCTATGTCCATGTTAATAAATCGGCCTCAAAGCATTGTATAAGTTGCTCTCAAAGCATCCCATATAGTTATAAATATATACATTTATATATGTACATATACATATATATATGTTTGTCGATGAATAGCATTAATGCTATCCCTCATATATATATATATGCATATGTATATATACAAATACACATATATATATATATCCCCAGTCAATCAAGTATGTATACATTTTATATACAAATTAATATAGACAAGTAAACATTCCCATAGTAATAATAATTATAATATTATATATATACATACACACTCCTCTATTAAACTTTTATGCTTACGTGTGTATTAGTATATATATACAAACATATACATATTATATAGCAACATGATAGTCAAGTGATCCATTCAATATCCAAATGATTATGATCACGTGACTATATTCACAATAGCATTATATTAATCATTTATTTACATATATGCATATCTATCCATATATCGTCATACTCGTATGGACATCCCATTATATCCATTGTACACGTATGTTGACATATGCATATAAATGCATATACATTCATATATGCATATATCCCAAATACTCATTCAACCGCACAATCAAGCATAGTAATATAAGAAAGGACTCACAAGATCAAACAAATAAATATCACCTAAGATTTCATTCAATAGTAATCAAGACCCTTACTAATGCAGGCACATTACACTAAGGGTGACTTACCAATTCCTGACTTAATGACTAGACTTAACCATTCTACTGTGATTGTGTGTAAGCTCAGATAGGTTATGTTACTGGTTACCTAACTAAGATCTTCTCCTGAGTAATACTTCCCCTCTTCTTGGAGGAATGAACATATACTTGCATCCACATTCTCAAAATATTCGCAAGGTATTCAGCTATTCAAAAAATATGCATTACACATAATACATCTCATAGTTAGAATATTAATTCAATAACCATCCATTTCACATATATGCATTTCTTCACATATCATTAAATGAGATAACATTTTCTCATAATTCTTTTGATAACAAAGTGCAAGCACAATTTATTTATCTTTAGAATTCACATTACATTCACATTTACCCTACATAGTAATAGTAAATAGTAATTACACAATTGGGGTGTAACACCACTAATTTGTTCATCAAAGATTTGATTGTTGTATGATATATTTGACAATATATCTATTGATACAGTGTCTAAATTTGTTAATGGCATTTACCACTGATAAAATTTCCTTCTCCATGATAATGTAATTGAGCTTAGCATCTTTAAGAATTTTACTAATGTAATAAATGACACTCCAAATTACCTTCCTTCTATCCTAAAACAACACGTATGGTGAAATCAGAAGCATCTATATGTATGTGGAAGGAAATGGTCCACTTAGGGCCTCTCAAAATAGGTCTCCTTGTGAGAGATGTTTTGAGAGCTTTAAAAGCTTCTTTTAGGTGGTGTTCCATTCAAATTCAATGTCCTTAGATAGGAGGAAAAATAGGGGAGATGATATGTTATCGAAATATTTATTAAACCTCATGTAGTATCTTGCATGGCCAAGAAAACTCCTCACATCTTTTTGCTTCTAGCGAGTAGGAAAAGTGGAGATCACTTTTACTTTGTTAGGATCCACATAAGTCCCCCTGCTCGATATAAAGTGTCCCAAAACCACTCCTTTAGTCATCATCATGAAACATTTCTCATGACTTAAGGAGAGGTTGTGGTCCTAGAACATTTGAAGGAATTTATCCAAATTTGCTAGTGCTTCTTCATATAAATTTCCATAAGTGGTAAACTCATCCATATATTTCCATTAAGTCATGGGAAAAATATGAAAATATGTTCAAGGAAACTCTCTGAAATGTTATAGGTGCATTATACATAGCCCAAATGGTATAACAAAGTGGGCATATGTACCCCATGGACATGTAAATGTGTTTTTATCCTATTCTTCTGGAGCTATTTTTATTTGGTTGTATTCACTAAACCCATCTATGAAAAAAAGTGCTTCTTCCCTGCTATTGAATCTAACACCTAATCAATTAATGGGGCGGTGGGCCTAGCTCGATTGGCTAAAGCATCCTATTGTAGGAAAGAGGTCATGAGGTCTAGTCTCCCCACCATCCTCATGGTATCAGAGGGCGTTTCACGCCAGTGTCACCAGTCACGTGAATTTTTTTTACCATGTGCACATTGTAGTTAGGGGGATGAATACCTGATCAATTCCTATAGTCTTAAAAAAAACACCTAATCCATTAATAGTAGATGAAAATGAGCCTTCTATATTTAGCTCTCTATAGTCCACACATACTCTCCACTTGCCTCCATTCTTAGGTACTTGAACCAATGGGGAAACCCACTGATTGCTTGGGATCAGATATATGAACCTTGCATCCAATAGTTTCTACAATTATGTCTTCACTATATCTCATAGAGCTAGGTTCATCCTTCTTTATGGTCGCTTGATTGGTTTGCACCCTTCATTGATGTATATTTTATGCACATAGAGATAGGATCTATGCCCTTCATGTCATGGTATTCCCAAGTAAATTCTATTGTGTGAGTTTGCAACATTGTGAGTAATTCAAATTGTTGGAAGACTTGCAATTAGTTATTAACATTGAGTGTTCTACCTTGTGTTATTTCCATTGGTATGCTAGAAGTCATGATAGAAGAAACATTCAAACCTGATAAGTTAAGGTTAAAAATGTGTGGAAGTAGTGTATAAAATAGCTGAGAAGTGGATTCAGAGGGTGTTGTAGGTATAATATTTTGCAATGGGCAATACAAACAGGCTAGACAATAGTGTTGTTGTGGGTCTACTCCAAGAGAGTTTTGCATGGTATTGGAAATAATTTTATCTTCAGATCCTAAATGTTGATCATTGTATTTCATTCTATGGTCATAAGTGTTTGTAGTGAATATTGGTCATCCTCTTCCAAGTTCTACCAAATAGGTTGTTCCAATTCTGCATGGGGTTGTGCAAGTGGGTAGATGACCAATTTTTTTATCACATTTCCATTGGAAAGATCATGTTACCAAATCTACATCCAGTAAATGTGTATGGTGTGGCTAACCATGGTCTTCCCAAGATTAAGGGATATCCTCCAAGGTTGGATTTAGGTTGCAAAACCATAAAATATGTTGGATATTCCCATGAATCTAGTGTGATGACCAAATCCTCAATAATACCTTGGTTTAATTGTTGACCTATCTGCTAATTGCAAAACTATGGGTGTAGGTCTTCGATCTATCACTTGAAGATTTTGTACTGTTTCCCTTTTCATTACATTGATGGATACTCCTAGGTCAATTAGAGTATTCTTGATGAGTGTGCCATTAATATGTACATCTACAACAAGAATCCTAGGGTTTGCATACTTTAGGGCAGCTATGTTGCCCAACATAATGTGAACCAGTTGTCATAGAACATGGACAGTTTGGGGGTCTTTCATTTTTCTTCTAGCTTTTTGAGGCATAATTCCATCACAATTTTTGTGTAGATGGGCACTGCTTTAATATCTTGAATCAAGGGTATTTTGACTCAAACATTCTTGAGTTGGGTCAAGAAATCAAATTCAGGTTCAAAATGAAATTTTGGCCAAACAATTTCTCTGGAAATGGTGGTTCCTTATTTGTGATGTCTGGATGTAGCTTATTTTTTAGGTTGTTTTATTGAATTTTTTATAGTTTCTATTGTTGACTTCTCATATGTACGTTTTGTAATATGAGGAGATGATGGCCTAGCAAACATCTTCTTGAACATAGGTGGACATCACTAACCTCAATCCTATAGGTTGGGTATTGGATAGGTTCATTAGTATAAGCTTGCTCAACATGCTTATTGTTAGGGTTTGGTGCAGGCTGAGTAGGCAATTGTGGTGCTCTTGATTATGCTAGGGTAGATATGGTTGGGTTTAGCATTATGGTTGGTTGGTTGTTGTAAATATTATTGTAGCTATGGGTAGCTAACATTTTGGATTTGTCATTGTTAGTTTCCATGCCATTGTGGTGGCTATTGGTTTTTAGAGGACTGCCATTGTGGATTGTAGTTTGGGGATCGATATGGTTGTTGTTGACATATCCCCTGATGTGGAGTCTAATTATATGATTGGGAAATTGGCCATGGTTGTTGTGACATGTTATTCCAAGGTTGATTATTCAGTTAGAGAAATTTGAATTTACTTTAGGAAAGGAAATATTATAAGAAAAAGGATCTTGAGGCATACCTTGTCTTTGTTGCCATGGTTTGTGTTGAGCAATATAGAACACTTGGCCTTCCTCATCCTATAGGGTATGAAATTCAAGTTTCCCTTACTTTTCTTTAGAAATATTGGTAATATTTTTACACTTACAGTTAATCCTTTCTGGAGGCAATGTGGACACTATTCAATTATCAAATTCTGCTTCTTGTTTCTTTTTAATGTGCAAAGTGTCCAATTGGGTTTCTAGATGACTAATTATATATTCCTTCATGTTTGAAAACAAATCGCTAAGTTTCACCTTGGAAACACCTTTGGATGTTTTGGTGGAAGAGATAGCTCTAGCACCCGTGGTATTATGCATAGATGATCATGAATAATTTTGGCACACTTGGTAGATTTCCTCAAAAGGTAATTAAGAAATATCCCATACTCTAATAAGGTTTAATGCATCCATGCAATCTTCATTTACTCCTCACAGAAATACCAGATTTAGAGACTTTGGGGAGAGCCTATTATGATGTGTCTTTTTAAGGAAAAATTGGAACCTTTCCACATAGTCTTCAAGTGGTTCTTCTTCCTTCTGTGACATTATGAAGATATCATCTCTTTTCATTTTTGCTCCTCAATAATAATCCTACTATTTTTGCAAGAATTTATCCTTCATTGTTTCTCAATTTGTTATTACATTTCTTCCTATCCATATGAACCATTGTAAAGAAAAATCTTTCAATGTGTTTGAGAAAGTTTCAACCTATGAGCGTCTATGGTATAGTCCTAGCTCTGCATAGAACATCAAACTCGAATAGGAATATATCTAGGTTTTTTTTGATTAACCTATAGAAATTGGGCAAGGACAAAGGATGTATATTCTTTAGGGAAACCATCTGCTCTTGGTTTATAATTGGGAATTCAAGTGTAATAAGCTCTACTCATTGTCCACCACCTCTTCTACCATGATTTCAAGATGCCTTATGGGGATTATCCCAAGGTCTAAAACAACTACTGGTGTGAGGGGTATTTCTATGTTGTTGATTAGCTCAACTTGTTCCTCTAATAGTAGTATTTCCTTGCTTGTGTCACTATCTTCAAATTCCTCTTGATTTTGGTTGGAGGGGAGAAATATTTCCAAAGCATCTCTCAATTGCTACATGCAATAGTAACTTGAGCTTTAAATAGCTTTTCCTACACACTATTAGTGAGTAGTTTTGAGTTGATTATAAATTATACTAATCCTAATTACTATAAATGATAATTCCTAATTTGTGAAAGAAATATAAATGAACTAAAACATGTTTAGGGATTCTAAACTTTAGCACCTTCTTGTGCAACGCCCTCTTAAAATATAGTGGTCCCTTTATGCTCAATAAATTAATGTAGATAATGCATACATACAACTTAACAAACCAATAGATCCCCTATTAAGTAATTCATTATCTCAGAGGTGCTTCATTTTAATTATCAACTAGGGAATTGTAATCTTGAGATGATGTTGGCATTGTATGTGCAACTGATATTCCTAAAATACCCTAATCAATTGTGTATACAAAATTAACAAAGAAATTGTTAATTGACAATAACTTAACTCAAGATCAAAGTATTTGATAGACAATGCCTATATTCAAATCTAATTCATACAAAAATATAGCTATGAATTGTCACAAGATCAAACATATATACAAGATCTTTCAGATTTCCCTCATTCTTGGACTGAAAACAAACTATAAGCAACTTTCAATTCTCCCAAAAACATAGGAAGAGGACTAGGTCTTATTTCAACAATAATGAAAACATAGTGGACTTAAGAGTGTCAAAATCACATCAAGGCTCTACATCTTTAAAGAAGATGGTTATAACTGAAAACTTATCTAACAGGGAAAAACTTATTACATGTCATGGCACTGTTATTATAAATATCTTTTGTAAGGCCCCAACCTTATGAGTATCAATTATTGTATATTTCCCCTTAATGAATTTCATTGTTGTTGGTTGACTCCATCAAAATAGTGGAACAAATAGTCATACCTTGATATAAATTATGTGATGTGCATTCAATAAACTGTAAGATGTGATGTAAGTTGAATGAGTTATATGATTATAAAGTATGTCATGTCATGAATTTAATCAATACCTTGAGTATGATTCAGATCATAGAGATAATTAGTTAACTATCATTATGTAGAGAAGGGGGATTCGCTACTCATGAGTTCTCTTCATTTAGAGAGCCTCACGGCGTGAACTGCCTTAAACTACCTCAAGGAACAGTGTGAGAGTTCTAGAATCAGAAAGAGTAGGTCATATACATTTTATGGACAAACTGACAAGCTCTTGGCCAAAGGACAGAAGCACGGGTTTGGGACAACAATGCGGCGCGCTGGCATCTCTCTGGCACACTGAAGTCCATACGGACCAAAAAGTGAGAATGTCATAGAAAATAGCTTAGCGACTAATAGCAATCTAATTATTGAGAACTTCAAAAGTAATATAAAATAGCATAATGTGATAAAGCTAAAATAAAGTGAAATAGAATTGATAAAGAGAATAAGAGATAGAAAGGAAATGCTCACAACCACACAAGTGATGAAGCCTCCAGCGTGTGAATGTCTTCAATACCTACATGCATAAGATCTGGAGAAAGTGTTGGGGTTGTATAGGGGTTTGCCTCAATCATACCCTCATTTTGGTGTTCCCACCTCCACGGACAACCAAAAAGACAGAGAGAGTGAGAGAAGTAGATGTGATGTGATAAAAGAAATCCCCGCTCGAGGAGGACAATTCGTATCACAAAATATGAGTGATAAAAGCAATCCCCACTCATGGAGGAAAACCCATATCATGAAGTAAGATGCAATAGATAGGGGATATGGAATCCTAGGATGCTTGCAAGCACAAAGTGAAGGAGATGTTAGCTACAAGGCTTAAGCAAGCCAAAGAGGGAGACCGATAATTACAACAGCTAAGAATGTTGCAAAGGGTGTTGTGAAAGCTTGAGAATGCTTAAGGCTGTTGTAGCAAGCTATATGAAGCTGTGCAAACAAAATAACAAGAGAAAGTATCATAATCAAGGCTGGAAAGAAGCTAGAGGTGAAGCTAGAGAGGAGTTAGAAACTAAATGGATTGAAAATACAACTTTTAAAAAGGGAAAAGAAGCTTCCTAGGTGGTTACAAGGCATCCCGAGCCTTACCACCGACTAAAGTAGGTGACAAGTGGAAAACATGTTCAGAAACAACTATTTGAGCATTGAAACATCACAGGACGATAGCGCGGTGTGCAAACATCCGCACGACGTGCTAATGTCCATACACATCATGCTACAAAACAACAGGAATAGGAAAAGCATAAGGTTTGACACGAAGATAGCATGCAAGGGGTAGCTGCTGAAAAAGGGGTGTTGAGCATCCTAAGAGGCAAAAAGGCTAATGCAAGGGCTAAAATGAGCCTACACAAGATGTTGAGGGAGTGAACACTAAAGTGGATACAATAATGTATGTGAAATTGTAAGGGGTGCAATTTTACGACATTACATTTCTTCCCCACTTTAGCAAGCATATGAATCTACACTAATATGCACGCTAAAGGAAATATACAAAACATAAATAACATCATTATGCCAAATGGATATTAGTAGAAAACTCTTCAAACCAAGGAAGCATGCCCCCAGGTTGAAGACCTACAAAACAAACAAATTAGATAAGAAATACTTGTACAAGACAACAATGTTAGAACATAAAAAGCCACTACATCACTGGGTTAGAACATACAAAACACACACACAATCACACAAAAAACTAAAGGGTTTGAGTCAACAAAGTGAAAGAGATCTTGAGGTAAAAGGTTGTCTCAGAACTATGTGTCATCCCCAAATTAAGAAATAACACATAGAAGAATTCTAAAACGAAGAGAAGAATGTAAGGATTGATCGCTTCAAGAGAACACACTTAAAAGTCAGGGAAGCAACCAATATCAAAGAGATAAAGAGCATATACTTAGGATGAAGAAGATACAAATATTCGATCTGGTATATACACAATTAAGAATAGAATAGAGAATTTAATAGAGAGATTAGAAAGGAATGAAAATTCCAAGAGAGATGGCTCCATATTTCCTCAGACCCAAGGAGAATTGAACAAAAAGGACTCCGTAGCTCTGTGGAACTACAAAGTTGCACAAAGAACACTGAAGGCCCTTAGACCAATGGTGGAAAAATCCCGCAGGATGAAATCATTTCATAGGCCTGCAAACCTAGAAGGAGGCAACCCCCAAGATCTCTTACATGAAGGAATCCCAAAGAAGCAAGTGCCTTACAGGCCCATAGACCTGCAAGGAGGTGACCCCCAAGATCTCTCACATGGAGGAATCCTAGAGAAGTAAGTTCCTTACAAGACTGTAGATCTACAAGAAGGCATCCCCCAAGATCTCTCACATGGAGGAAACACAAAAAAGTAAGTGCCTTACAGGCCCGCAAACCTGAAAGGAGCCGACCCCCAATATCTCTCACATGAAGGAAGCCCAAAGAAGCGAGTGCCTTACAGGACCGCAAACCTGCAAGGAGGCATCCCCCAAGATATCTCACATGAAAGAAACCTAGTAAAGTAAGCACCTTACAGGCTCGCAGACCTGCAAGGAGGCATCCCCCAAGATCTCTCACATGAAGGAAACCTAGTGAAAGGGGACTCCGTAGAGTTAGACTAGAAAGCGGCTTCACAGGCGCACCTACAAAGCAACATGTTAATCCACAGACTAAACATGTTAGGTAAGCTTAATGCAAAGGAGCTCTATAGGTTCTCAGTCTTGCATAGCAAGACTAATCAAAGAAGCCTATGGCTACTACAAGTTGTGTTATAGAACAGTCACAGAAAAGAAGGGCCTAGTCAGGATTCCCCCAAACTAGATGCCATATAATTCATTTGAGATAAAAAATTTCAAAGGGGGTCCCTCGGGAACCCTTCAGAAGAAAAAGGGGTCCACTAGAGGGGTGCTTCATTTGAAAGACATAGAGAAGAGAAGGGGGTCCTTAAGAAGGACACACATCTCCATAACAAGTTATCCTTGCCCCCAACATACAAGGGAGGAGAACCATGCAAGATACTTAGAACATACAGGATAGAGGTAAACCTCAATATCACTTGTCATGCAAAGAAAAGGTGGGTGCATCAGCTAATAAATGAGTGATGACACCTGAATCACGAAGCTATTGTATTTTATCCTTTAAGGCCTTACATTCACTAGTGGAATGGCCAAGCACTCGATGGTATGCACAAAAAGAATGTTTTTCTTTATCATGTTCATGATATTTCTTGCATGTAGGAGAAGGAAGAGTAATTAAGTGGGCTTTGAGAAGCCTCAACAACATACACTCTTGCTCAAACAAAGGATGAGGAGCAGGAAGCAATCTTTTCTCCTATGGAGAAAAGTTAGACTGCTTACAAGAAGAAGATATGAAGATAGAAGACAAAGGAGGATGGACCAACCCGTGAGAATGAGGTTGAGTGGACATCATGTCAATATTCAACCGTGGCTTCCATTTAGATTGTTCATTCGAGTAACCAAGCCCTAAATTATGCTTACAGGGTGAGAATTCTATAGGGATCCGAATGCCTTGTTTGTTACGCCCACAACCTTTATGCCCATAGCCATATTTAGAGACAAGCTTAAAGCCAAGGCCATAACGTGTTTACAAATCTTGAGAAGGAGGAGGATCTTCATAGAGAGAATTGTTCCAACAATGGGGATTATGCTCCTCTATGGGATCTCCATCATCCTTATTAACATGAATTCCAACATTATCTTCTTTAGTAGAAGCGTAATCATCTTCCTCAGAAGGAGGATCAATTATAAGAACATTACAATTTATGCACACACTATCCCGTAATAGAAAAAAAAATCATCTTTGATAACAGGTTTGGATGTTGTTATTGGAAGGTTTAAGTGGATCGGGTCGACTTTATGTTCCCCACTGAAGGAATCTGTAAAGTTTAAGGAACTCCAATCATCACCAAGACATGCATTCTTTTGAGGAGTAGACTTAGGATTTCTTGCTTCAGAAGTGTCTTCTTCAGGGACATCTATCTCAAGAGTATCCTTTGTAGCAGGTACTGCTGGAGTAAACATCGACACATTGGAAGACATTGAAGGAATAAGAGTAGGCATAACCAAAACTTGAATGACAACTGCCATCTCACATAAGTGCATAGCCTTAGGGTCAACCTTGACCGTGACTACTCAATTGTTACAAATGAACTTAATAGATTCATGCAAGGTAGACGAGACTACACCCATAGCGTGAATCCACGGTCTACCAAGAAGAAGGTTATATGGTAATTTTTCTGACATAACATACACAAGGGTGGGTACAGTAATGAGTCCCAACCTTAAAGGCAAGACTATCATGCCTAAAGGTTGTCAACTAACATTATCGAACCCATAAATAACAATATAAGAAGCATTAAGAGAAGATGAATCAATATTAATCTTAGGCAATAGATCAATGCTACATACATTAAGCACTGAACCGACATCAATGAGAGTATGTCTAATTCCAATATTATTAATATTAACTATAATCATTAAAGGATCTTGTTTTTGCACATTCAGGGGTGAAAGTTCTTGAGGATAGAATGTAATATTCGACAAATCCACATGAATATGAGCTATCAACGCATTAGCATCCGTCAACCTAGTAGAGGCAGGCAAGAGGATCTTTTGCAAGGATTCTTGAAGCATACCTTGATAAATCAGAGGAAATTGAAGCAAGTCCCATAGTGAGATCTTAGCTGGAGTAAAATGGAGTTGCTCAACAAGATCATAATCACTGGGTGCTTTAGTTGTAGGTTTAGGTGCTTGAGGAAGACTTGGTTGAGAAGGTGGTAATGAAGTAGGTTGATCGACATTTTTTTTATTCCCTCTATTCTTATAAGTATGGGCTACTGTTCTATTAGAGGGAGCCATAGAAAGATCAGGAAAGTCACTATCAAATGGAACGCCATTAATAGAACAAACCCTTTTAGGAGAAGGACTAGCTGGAGTTAGATAAATGGCCAGTCTCTTAGGCCTTTGAGGGGTGACAAAGACATAGATTACATTTACAGAATCATCACAACTAGCAGAATAATTATTTGAAGTCATATTCTCCACATCGATCTGGGGAGGATCAAATGTGGAAGGAGATTCATCATTTGCTAATGCATCATCTCTCGAAGAGAGTGCATTAGAATAGAGAAGAGATCCATCATTCACTAATGCAATGTCTCTAGAAGAGAGTGCATTGGAAAGAATAGGAGATTCATCATTCACAAATGCATCATCTCTAGAAGAGAGTGCATTGGAATGAAGAGAAGGTAGAGTAATGTTAAGAAAAGTATCAATGATTTCATCTTCTTGCAACAAAATATCCTCCAAAGCAAGAGGAATCTCATGAGAAGGATCAAATATATCAAGTGACATGGGAAAGCCAAGTCACCATCACATGCATGAAATGGAACATCATTAACACTTTGAACAAAATTAGATACCAAACTAATAAAAGAAGATATTAAATTCATTTTGAGGTAACAAAACTAAGAAAAACCGAAAATCTAGATTTTTAGATTTTTTTGATATTTTCTATGTTCTAGTAATTTGCATTTTTAGAGGCCTTTAGAGCAGAAATTGAGCTTGAAAATTGCATCGGTCCTTAAAATTTAATTGCCAAAGGCATTGTATTTTAGGGATTGAATTAGTCCTCTTGGAGACTTTTCCAACGGTGTAAACGGTTTTGGATTTCGAGCACCAAGTCAAAAGTTATGACCCCACCAAGTTGGGGTAAATAAATTCCTAGTTTTTTGAAAATATTGTGTTTCACATCGGGTTCACCAAAATGTAGAGAAGGGGGATTCGCTACTCATGAGTTCTCTTCATTTAGAGAGCCTCATGGGGCGAACTGCCCTAAACTACCTCAAGGAATAGTGTGAGAGTTCTAGAATCAGAAAGAGCAGGTGACAAACATTTTCTGGACAAACTGACAAGCTCTCGGCCAAAGGACGAAAGCGCGGGTCTAGGATGACAGTGTGGCACGTTGGCGTCTCTTTGGCGTGCTGACGTCTGTATGGACTAGAAAGCAAGAATGTCACAGAAAATATCTTAGCGACTACTAGAAATCTAATTACTGAGAAATTCAAAAGTACTAGAAAATAGCAGAATGTGATAAAGCTGAAATAAAGTGAAAAAAAATTGATAAAGAGAATAAGAGATAGAAAGGAAATTCTCACAACCATGCAAGTGATGAAGCCTCCATCATGTGAATGTATTCAATACCTGCATGTGTAAGATCTGGAGAAAGTATTAGGGCTATATAGGGGTTTGCCTTAGTCAAACCCTCGTTTTGGTGTTCCCACCTCCATGGATAGCCAAAAAGATAGAGAGTGAGAGAAGTAAGTAGATGTGATGTGATAAAAGAAATCCTCGCTCGAGGAGGAGAACTCATATCACAAAATATGAGTGATAAAAGAAATCTTCGCTCAAGGAGGAAAACCTATATCACGAAGTAAGGATGCAATAGATAGGGGATATGGAATCCCAGGATGCTCGCAAGCACTAAGTGAAGGAGATGTCAGCTACAAGGCTTAAGCAAGCCAAAGAGGGAGAGTGATAACTACAAGATCTAAGAATGTCACAAAGGGTGTTGTGAAAGCTTGAGAGTGCTTAAGGCTACTGTAGCAAGCTTTATGAAGCTGTGTAAACAAAATAACAAGAGAACGTATCAGAATTAAGGCTTGAAATAAGTTAGAGGTGAAGCTAGAGAGGAGTTAGAAACCAAATGGATTGAAAATACAACTTTTAAAGAGGGAAAAGAAGCTTCTGAGGCGGACAAGGCATCTCGAGCTGTTACCACCGACCAAAGCAGGTGACAAGTGACAAACATGTTCGAAAACAACTGTTTGAGTGTTGAAATGTCGCAAGATGATAGCGCGGTGCGCAGACGTCTGCATAGCGTGCTAATTTCCAGACACATCAGGCTATAAAACAACACGAATGGGAAAAGCACAAGGTTTGACGCGAAGCTGGCATGCGAGGGGTAACTACTGAAAAAGGGGTGTTGAGCATCCTGAGAGGGAAAAAGGATGATGCAAGGGCTAAAATGAGCCTACACAAGATGCTAAGGGAGTGGACATTGGAGTGGATACAAGAATGTATGTGAAATTGCAAGGGGTGCAATTTTAAGACATTACACATTATTCCCACTCTATTAGTTAGCCAATATTATAGTAAAGGACGGATCTCTTAATGGTGTAGTGAAGGAATTTATCATCTAATAGTTTATAATTTCAGCACTTTTATGTATAATGACATTAGAAGGACTGTAGGTTTATTACAAACATGGTACTTTGGTTTCAAGGTTATTAATTGATACACATATATCAATGAGAGTTCTCATTTATGATTGTACCTTCATAATTTTATTTTTGGAAAGAAAAGTATTCTAACATTTGTTGATTTTTTTTGCAGAATAGGTAATTGTGTTGTTATTGCATCACACCATAAAAAGGTCAACCTTGTTTAACACTTGACAAACCCTTGTGGGAAAACTCTATTGAAATTATCAAGTTGTTACTTAGGAAAATATATAAAATTAAAAATAAATTATGTCTTCTATATACTTGTGTTGATGATACCTTTGGTATTAAAATTATGAATCTTCTAACATTGAGTTTCAAGACTTGTGTATTTTAACTTCTAAGATCAGACCATGGTCATTGAGGGATGCAAGCTAAACATGCTTTGAGGTATGCAAGTTTATTTATTGGCAATTTTTAATGTACACTTGAACATGTTATTTAAATTATTTGTATCGTGGAAAATTAATAAGTGTGATGAGTATGCAGATAAACAAAAAAGCCAATGAGGGAAAATGAGATAACCCACAAGACCTTAGTCATTCCAATCCATGTAGTAGGGGTAATATCTCTTGTGCTAAATGTTGAGTCTATTTTCTAAGGTGAACCAAATAAATTAAATGTTTAAGCACGCCCTTTTTCATTATTCCATCTTGGGGGGGGGGGGAATGAAGGTAACAAGTATGTCACGCTTTTAAAAAAAAGAGGAAACGATGGATTTAGGGTTAGGGCATGAAAAGAAAGGGCATGACAATATATTGGGGAACTCTGGGAAAGTACATCTCGGTCTTTTGTAAAGTAGCTATAATAATTGTGGAAAGAATTTGAATAGGAACTTTTGAAAAATTAGTGTGTTCTCTATTGATGAATAGACAACTAGTAGTGTCATATCTATGTGAAGTTTAAACCTAACTAGAAATTTGTGCCCTTGTAAACAATATGATCAAATAAAAGAATAAAGTAGCAATTAATGAATGTCTTGAGAGAAACTTCACCCTATTACCTCTTTATGTAAATAAACATATGATTATTAAGTGTAAATCACTAGGAAATTTTACCCCATCTTATGCGCAAATAGAATACTCCTTCCCAAGTATATATAGTTATAATTTTGGTATGGATTTCGAACAGTTTAAATTATTCAAACATTCATTGTTCTCTTTGACTTAAAAGTCATGATTGAACATATGTGCTAATAAAGTTCCCCGTAATTGTGCTAAATGTTAGGGATCTCACTCCATCTTCAAAAAAATTTGTGAGGATAACGAGGTGGAATAATTTGAAACATTTGTTGCCCCTAAGAAAATTCAACTTGGATTAGTGCAATGTTGATTCCACCACGAGAAAAACAATAGAAAATTTTATGATTACTTGAAAATCTTGCCCATAAGTATGCAACTTTTCTTAAGTAATTGAAATAATTATAGGATCTACCTAGCTGCTATATTTCCTTGAGTTAGAATAATGTAACAAAATTGCGGAATGTAAAAGTTAAAAATAAATAAAATAAATTCAAATTTAATGTTGAAGAATATGCAGAAGGAAATTAATTGAATGGGGTTGTTGAAAATTCAACTAACATCGTATTTAAATATATTTTATTTTCCATTAGTAGATAAAAGATGGAAACTCCTTGTGTAGAAATATGGTACAAAGTCAAAACATAGTTTAGGTTAAAAGCTTGCCTATGAAAATATATTTCTCTTGCATATATGCTAGAAGTTATAACTTAATGATGTGATTGTAAAAAGGTAATAGTAAAAGAAGGTAATAGTAAAAGGTTCAGTTGTTAATTCCAACAAGTGAATGTTTACCTTTGTAGGTGGCGAATTTTAATAGAATTGATTCTTCTTAAATTTTATTTTGGAAATAAGCAATGAATTACTTTCCTTATATCAAATTAAGTAATTAAGAGTAAAACTAAATAGATAAGGGAAAATGAAATAAGCATGTTGATTTCAAGTAAGGTTACATGTGATTATTCTTAATGCTAGATAAAATTTGGGAAGTTTTTTTATTTTATGCATTATCATTAGGACAAAACTGATAAGGAGTTAAATTCTCCTAGGACATTATACTTATATGTGTGTTATGATATGTCCTATGAAATTTTGATGAAATTCGGTTAGGAAAATATGATTGCATTTTGTATCTAAGGATTAATAAGTTAACAAGATAATGATTGATAACTTATCTTGGGATTTATGCTTGAGTCTAAGGTATTTAATTTTATTTCATTATGTTTAAATGTGCTCAAATGAAAATGTTGAAGTATTTCCTTGCAAGTAGGGGCGTTCCTATATTAAATTATGAAATTTTAGAATCGATGTATCCTATAACCATAACAATGGTGAATATACGTAACCTAGTTTTGCTAGAATGAGAAAGAAAATTAAGGGCTAAGTATAGAAAAATGGTTATTCACCATGTATGTTTTGTCTAACAAATAACCCTACCAAGGAATAAAGAAGCAAAAACATAAGTAAAACAAAGAAGGTTTGAAAGTGTGAGGTGCTATGCATGTTTATTAAAGTGAAGAGAAGCTGATAGATAAAATTGTATTTGTGTATGATGTAGAGCATGATAACACATATAATTGAGTGGGTATGGATGTGAATGTGATGTAAAAAGAACCTTGTCAAACAAGTGAAATTGGTGTAGAGTGTTTTTCTCCTAGCTTGCAATATGGTGTGTTCTATAAAGTGTATTGTGTTGTGACATGCAAAATTAAACCAGTAAATATAGTGTGCTTCATAAAGTGTATTATGTTGTGACATGTGAAATTAAACCAGTAAATGCGTTGTGCCCCAAGTATGAGATACAAGGTATCTGACTTGGGATAAGGGTGGGTGGACATCAAGTATGATCCCCTATGTGTACCCTTTGTGATGAACCTATGTGTAAGCTAGCTAGTTGCGAAGTGTTGTAAACATGATATGTGTGGATGAGAGCCTATTAAAAGTAATGTGATGTATTCATTTGAGTAAATCTTGTTAATATGTTAAATGTGTACCTCTAGTGTATGGCTCCCCTTCAGGATTGAGATGCTAACTAGTGTAAATAAGGGTTGAGAGAAAAAAAAGGACCTCCAATGGAAGCTATATGGTTTCTTAAGATATTGTCCAAACCTACTCCTCCCACATATTAGAGCCACACTCACTGGCTCATAGTGCAAACCTACTTAGGTTGATATTTATAACCCATGGGTAAAGGATGGAAATCTACAGATCATAGTGCTGGGATTCCAATTCCAATTATGAATACAATACATTGATACTTTGTGGATACATCCACCATGATATTGCGTGCTATCATATTTATGTGGTTAGGGACCACCATTTTCATTGCATGCTATTATACTTATGTGGTTAGAGAACCACCATTCCTCTCCTCCCCTTAGGTGGCTTATCAAAGTCACATGGTGCTCATAATATGCAAATTTTATTGTTGAAATATGAATTATTGGTAATTATCTAATTGATGCTTTATTTTATTGTATGCTAGTAATGTGAAATTTTATATTTCTTTTATTAGGGCTATTTCACCATTTGAAGATTGTCATAGTCCAATTGCCTCAAAGATTTATTTAATTTCATTTTTGAATAAAGATTGGAATGTTGAAATGTAGCTACAATTGATCTTTATTTTGTTTATCTCTTGAATTTATAATTTTCTCTTTTGAGAGTTTTATTGAAAATTTGGTTTATGATCTTATGTTACTCAGTTTGAGGCCTTTTTGTTGTTTGCAAACTACTAGGCAAGTGTGGTGTAATGTGACATCTGTAAGCTGTCATATCTTGAGGGGTTTATTTGTAGGTCATATAGGGGAGTAGATGCATTGGGAAATTATTTAAAAGGGGTTGCAAATGGGACCAGAAGGGATAGTTGTAAAATCCATTCTTCCCCTAGTTCTATTATTTTTCTTGTTGTACCTTCCTTTTGGAGGCTAACACCCTTAAAAAAAATGGGAAGGTACTAGGAAATGTGTGGAGGGGTCCTTAAAAAAGGGGCTCAAGACCACCTTTCCTAATGGATACGGTATCCTAAAATCTCCATCCTTGTTATAAATGGTGTATAACTAATGTGGTGTATGTTTAAATTTGTAAATAAATGCGATGTGGTATAGATGTGAGTTATGTGAGAATGGTTGTAACAAATTTGGGCCTTGATAAAATCTTTTCTAAGATTACATAGCTCTTTGAAATTATGGTATATAATTCTCTCAGATATATGAATATATGGTTTTATGGCTATTCAAAAAGGCCTAGTGTTTCTATGGTTACATGGTATTTCAAGTTACGAGACCTATAGTTTTATGATTTTTATTTTTGAAATTCAAAGGTCCATGTTATCCTCCTACTTATAAATCCCATTATGTGAACCTTGTGCCATGTGTTATGTATTATGGGAATCATGTGTGGTAGTTGTAATTATTTCTAATGAATGTAGTGTAGACTTCATGTGAGTCATGTTATGGAATCTTGTAATAGATGAAATGAAACTTAAGTTATATTTTAGGGTGTGACATGATAAGAGTGTGATGGCTTTAAAATAGAATGCCTTCTTATGGAACACTTACATAAAATTAAACTTTTTAGGTTTTTGTTGTAAAAGAAATGGGATTGAAGGATAAAGGTATTGAAGTAGCTCTAGTACATATATGTATGACTAAAATTTAAATGAATATGGTTATTAATTTAGAAGCTATGGGGGTTGATATTGGCACCCTTGTATTTGTGTTTTGATGGACCTATACATCTTTTGTATATTAGTTAAGTGATGATTATGATGATATAAGAGATTCCCTATCTAACGCTTGTTTTTTTGTTGTGGATATGATTCTAATCAACTTGGTAAATCAAAATAATTGCATTAGCATATCTATGTGTATTCTGGGTTAGGGGTTATGTTCCCCGATCCTTAGTAACTTCCAAGAGGAAGTTTAGTCTAAGGGGAGGAGGATGTAAGGCCCCAACCTTATGAGTATCGATTACTATCTATTGCCCCTTAATGACTTTGGTTGTTCTTGGTCGACTCCATCAAAATAGTGGAATAGATAGTCATACCTCGATATAAATCCTGTGATGTGCATTCAATAAACTGTAAGATGTGATGTGTGTTGCATGAGTTATGTGATTATAAAGTAAGTCATGTCATGAATTTAATCAATACCTTGAGTATGATTCAAATCATAGAGATAATTAGTTAACTATCATTATTCCCACTCTATTATTTAACCCATATTATAGTAAAGGATGGATCTCTTAATGGTGTAGTGAAGGAATTTATCATCTAATAGTTTATAATTTTAGCACTTTTATGTATAATGACATTAGAAGGATTGTATGTTTATTACAAAAAAGACACTTTAGTTTCAAGGTTATTAATTAAAACACATATATTAATGAGAGCTCTCGTTTATGATTGTACCTTCATAATTTTATTGTTGGAAAGAAAAGTATTCTAACATTTGTTGATTATTTTGTAGAATGGGTAATTGTGTTGTCATTGCATCATGTACCATAAAAAGGTAAACCTTGTTTAACACTTGACAAAACCCCGTGGGAAAACTCTCTTGAAATTATCAAGTTGTTACTTAGGAAAATATATAAATATAAAAATGAAACTAAATTATCTCACATACTTGTGTTGTTGATACATTTGGAATTGGAGTTATGAATCTTCTAACATTGAGTTTCAAGACTTGTGTATTTTAACTTCTAACATCAGACCATGGTCATCGAGGGGTGCAAGCTAAACATGCTTTGAGGTATGCAAGTTTATTTATTAGCAATGTTTAATGTACACATGAACATGTTATTTCAATTTTTTGTATTGTGGAAAACTAATAAGTATAATGAGTATGTAGATAAACACAAAAGAAAATGAGGGAAAACAAGATAACCCACAAGGCCTTAGTCATCCCAGTCCATGTAGTAGGGGTAATATGTCTTGTTGTGCTAAATATCAAGTCATATTTTCTAAGGTGAACCAAATAAATTAAATGTTTAAGTGCCCTTTTTCATTATTCCATGTTGGGGGGGAAATGAAGGTAACCGGTAGGTCACATTTAAAAAAAAAAAAGGGAAACCATGGATTTAGTGTTAGGGCACGAAAAGAAAGGGTAAGACAATATATTGGGGAAGTTTTGGAAAAAAAAATTGTGTTTATGTTCAAGATAAATTTTGGGCATTACATCTTCTTTCCTCCATGACCTAATAATATCATATTTTAAAGTAAAAATATGGAATAATGCATAAGAAAATTATGTTCAAATCTATGTCTGCATCAACTTCAGGAAATTGCACATGTTGTTGATGATCACCTTCTCTAATTGCAACAAACATGCATCCTTTTGCTACAGGTTGATAGATCCTTCACTGTAGGGGTTAGTTTATTCCAAAATATTTTTTCATCATTAATAACTATAATCAATCATAAAAATCCATTAAATTCCATATAAATTCAAGAATTCAGACAACCATTTACTAATATATTATATCATCTTCAATGCTTTAAATACTTAAAATATATGAAAAGGTCTAGGAATGTTTTTGAAAATTATAAAAAATATGATGAAAAGTATGAAACTAAAACAAGGAAAATATGGCATTTATAAGGCTCATAAGACACATGGGATTACCCTATTGATTTCCTTGTTCTTTAGGATAAGAATAATAAATTTGAAAATCTAATCATACTAGGCTTCCCTTGGTTAGCCACTTTTATAGTCCCCGTTGATTTCCAATCAAGAAGTATGACCATTTTAGATGGAACTAGGTTGAAAGAACTATCCATTTATCCACCCACTATACCTTCTATGAAAAACAATAATAAGTTGTAGATAGATGATATGAAATTTTTTGATGAAGATGCTTGCACCTTAGCCATGGTCACCATAATCAAACACTTAGATGAATAATATGATTAGAAGGTTGAAAAAACAATATCCTCACAAAAAACACAATGGAATGAATACAAACATTCCCAAGAGAACCCAAAAAACATATCGAATGCACTTAATTGTCCATTGATGGGGATAACTTCCCCTCAAACAAGTTGTCAACATCTTTGTACTCTATATCAACTCCTTACTCATTTATGTCCCCTAAAATCATTACTCAAGAGCATTCATAATATGAAAACCAGAACAAAATAAATTATTGTTTATCCCAATAAATAATTGATCATCAACAATGGGCAGATGAATGAAGAAGAAGCACAACTAAAATATTTATTAATAAATGACACACAAGACTTTGCATGTAAATATAAAGATATGAAGGGGACTCAACCAAATATATATATAAATTCATTATAGCTATACAAATTTTTTTCCACCAATGAGACAACCTCAAAAAAGGATAACCCTACCCTAATGGAAATAGTGAAGAAGGAAATAAAAGTTATTGCAAGTGTGATTTATCTACCCCATTTTTGATAGCCATTGAGTCTCCCCACTAGTTATAGTTCTAAAGAAGAATGGGAAATCGTATGTGTACATAGATTACATGGATTTAAATAAAGCAACAAAAAATGAATACTTCCCTCTCCCATTCATTGACCAAGTCTTGGACAACTTAGTTGACACAACTATTTATCCTTTCTAGATGGTTTCAATGGCTACAACCAGATCTAGGTGGCTCCAAAGGATTAGAAAAATCACCTTCACCTTACCTTGGGGGAAATATGACTATAAATTATTTCCTTTCAAGTTACGTAATGCCCCAACCACTTTCCAATGTGTAGTCTTGGAAATCTTTGTAGACCTAACCACTACTTATGGCAAGATATACATGGATGATTTCAAAGTCCACGAAAAAATATCTCAAGAGGCATTAGAAAGACTAAAAAAATTCTTAGAATTATGTGATAAGAATCGATTGTCCTTAAACCATGAAAAATATCTCCTCATGATGACCAAATGAATTATCTTGGGGCACCATGTTTTCTAGGAAGGTATCAAAGTGAACCCTAAGAAAATTGATATTATCTTATAGATTCTTGCACCATAGTCTCAAATAGAAGTTTGAAGCTTCATAGGACTTTTAGATTAACTATAGATAGTTCATCAAGGGTTTTAGTAGGATATCAAATCTATTATTCATACTTTTAAAAAAGGACTATAAATTTACATGGACTAGTGAATTTCATAAATCCCTCAAATCCATTAAGTAGTCTTTGATCATAACACCTATTATCAAAGGACTCAATTAGGGTGAACCCTTTCATATCTACACTGATACATCCAACCAAGCTATAGGAGTTTTAGGAAAAACAAATGAATTTGGAGGTAGTCATTCCATCTAGTACATAAGAAAAAATTCAAATTTGGTAGAGAATAAGTATACAATTACATAAAAAGAGTTTTTTCTATAGTCTATGTAATTAATAAAATTTTCCACCACATTATAGGGTACAAGGTCTTTGTGCACATTGATCATGCTACCATAAAATATTTGATGAATGAGGCAACATTATGAAGCATAATTATTTGTTGGCTATTGTTATTATAGGAATTCTATTAGAATTGTGAAACGGGCACAAAACCACAAGCCACAAGATCAAACAACGAACAAATACACCTTCTACGCAAGAGATCTGCAAACATAATATGCAATATTCCTCAACAAGAAAAAGATACAAAAGCAAGAGATTCTCAAGAAGATATGAAAGCTCACGATATTCTCCAGATAATTACTATGAGGGTTGAGTGCTTATAAGAGAAAAACCCTAAATGAGAAAGGGATTAGATCATGACAAGTGCCAACATCACATGAGATGAGACATAATGATATAATATTAGCTCAAATAATAAAAGCATACAACACTCCTAAGTTTTTAGCTAATGCATGATTACTCTAAAAAATTCAACATCACCATTGTTGATAAACCAAAAAAAGATAATGTAGTCGTCAAAATTTTGTTAAGATTGTCCCTATAGGGAAGTGATGAACTTTTGGATGATGCCTTGCTTGATGAACACCTATTCACTATATATCTTGTCTCCTTGGTTCAAAAATTTGGTCAACTATTTGGCCATAGGGAAGTGTCCTCCACATTTTAATCCCAAACAAATAAAATGACTAATTAGGGATAGCTCCATATTTAAATAGTTGAATGGGATATTATTTAAATTATGCCTTGATTATGTGTTACAAATATATGTGTAGGAGAAAAAATTGTATGATATCATCCAGGCTTGTCACGATGAGCCTTTAGGAGGTCATTTCTCATCTCTATATACTAGGAACAAAGTTCTTGGGACATGATACTATTGGAAAAATATGAGCAAAGATATCTGCCAATATGTTAAGTAGTGTGATCAATGATAATGTATGGGATTATCTACATTATCTATCAAGATGCCTCTCCATCCTCAAGTAGCCCTTGAGCCAATTAATAAATGGGGAATAGATTTTGTGGGGCCAATTGATCCCCCCTCAAAAGGGAATTGATATATATTGGTTTGCATAAATTACGCCACTAAATGGTTGAAGCAAAGGATTTACATGCATCGTGGGAAGAGAAGATAATATATTTCTTGTACAAGCACATCCTACAAAGGTTTGGGGCCTCAAAAATTCTAGTCTTGGATAATGGTCCACAATTCATGTCAATAATGATTTGGTTCTTCATGAATCAATATGAAATTGCTAACCAAAAATCTTCTCCATACCACCCTTAGACCAATGGGTAAGTTGAAGTGACAAACAATG
Source organism: Sequoia sempervirens (assembly GCA_007258455.2). Taxonomy (NCBI): domain Eukaryota; kingdom Viridiplantae; phylum Streptophyta; class Pinopsida; order Cupressales; family Cupressaceae; genus Sequoia; species Sequoia sempervirens. The sequence continues at coordinate 81,343,691 of VDFB02353493.1, read as the reverse complement.
AATTAGAGAATATCTTGACCAAAACAATTTTTGCAAGTAGGATTGACTAGACAAGTAGGTTATTTGAAATTGTTTGGACCTACAATATGACTTGGTGAACTACCACTAGCTTCACCCCTTATGAGTTTTTCTATGAAAATAAACACATGCTCCCCATGGAATTCAAATTAGAAACACTATGAAAGAATATAGAGAGTGGGATAGACCTCATACATTCCCAACAACTTCAGATTAAATAGCTAAATAGATTGGATGAGTTATGGTTGGAAGCACTCCAACATATAGAATCAATAAAAAACCAAAGGAAATAATAGCATGATCAACATATTAATAGATAGTTTTAAATAGGATATTGGTATCTACCATATAATTCTAAATACAATGAATTCAAAGGTCAGATGTGCACTAGATGATTGGGTTGATATGAAATCAGTCATGTTTACAACAATGTTGTAATTCAATTTGTACCAATCGATGGAGATTGACACACTCTTCTGGTAAATGGGAATAATTTGAAACTCTACCACAAACCAAATTCCAAAGAAGAATTGTCAGTAGAACTATAAAAAAGTCTAGTCAAACATTTTACCCTAGAGGATGCCACTTCCTTGGGTCCAATACCTAGCCCTTGAGAATCACTAATAAGCGGTTCTAATAAAAGAGATGGGATTAAAACTAGTAACGAAAAATCCTCTATCTCTTAGAAAAGGGGTTTGGTTGAAAACTAAAATTGGTGAACTTCCTCTCGAGACAGTTGAAAACCAATAATGGAAGCCTTATTTGCAAGTTCCTTATTAGGGAATTTTAGCTCTAGAGTACTTCAAACTTATCGTTCTCCAAGTGGCTCTCAGTAGCTCCTCTTTCCCAATGGTTTCTACAAAATCACAAGTTATGTCACAATTTATTTTAAGTCATCAATAGCATCATCCCTTTCTGAGCTCCAAACAATGCTCAACCCTTTACATTCTATTTGGCTCTAAATAGCTTCACTTTCCGAAATTGTGGTCACAATTAATTTTTGAGCAATGGTATGCGTGACTTACATATTTTCTTTATGCATTTTATATTTTTCCTAACAAAAAGTTAAAAGGTTAATTCAATTGAAATAAATATGCCAAGTCCACCATGTCATCCTCCTAGCCTCATTACCTTGGTAATCAATGTCATTATTTGGAAATGACATAAGTTTTTACTATCATTATTATGTGGCAATTGGATAATTAGTTACATATGTACTCTTTAGATATGTGGGACAATGTGGTGTACAACCACTATTAGTTCCATGACTTGACATTAATGGCTAGTGCATGCAAACCACCTTCGTAACATTTAGTATATAATGCCTCATTAATGACACAACAAGTAGCAATTAATATAAATTAATGAATTGGAAATCCCTACACTTGCCTTCATTTTCATCCCAACACTATCACTCCTAAGTAATCATTCTAAAAAGAGGTCACCAATGTAGTTAGAATTTCACATATGTCACCACTATGATAATTTAATGGAAAAATTTCCTCATGCCAGCTTTGAATAGATGACCTGCTCATATGCTCTTCTTTCCATTATGGCACACATCATCACATTGACATCACCACATGCAAAATATTTTTTGTGTCATGTTGTCATTTTTAGTGAAAATCAGAACCAATATAGACTTGCATAGTCTCTACCACCTCCACATTCTTCTTGCCACCTTCACATCCTATTCGCCACCTTAAATATTATGCAACTCCCACACCAATATCTCCATTACTCTTAAGTGTCCCTCAATACAAGAATTGTAACCAACATATATTCTTAACTTGTCTTAATATTATCTCCATGGGGTACAAAAGAAAATAAAAACTTGAGAACAATATCATTTATCAACCAAGTGCTAATTTATTTACCAAATTTGATTGGCTAGGATTCCTTCAAAGTTTGAGGGTTATGAGCTTCAACTAGTTGAGGATTTTTTCAACAACTATCATCTAGGATTATCTATGGTTAAAGGCATCTAAATTACTATCACCCCTACTATCGTAAGTCAACTCTCTAGAATCCTAGAAGTAGGTGAAAATATCTCCAAATCTAGACCCTCATACAAAGAGCTCATTCATAATTTTCATGTGTCAAATGAGCCTTTGCTATACTAAATAATTAGCAAAATATCCACCAAGGGAATCAAGCGAGTTAGCTTTCTTGACCCATGGTCTATGGTGGTGGTTTGGGTGATGAAATTCATTTCCTACTATGACTAATATAGAATGGTCCTTGGGCCAAGTATGTGAATGCTCACTCATCTTCATCATGGAGCCATTTGACCCAAGGGTATTATAAATTTGTTTTGTATTTTTACACCATTCTTTGCATACTATGGCTAACAAGATGAGACACCATGATAGAAAAATAAGTCATCGTAGTCTCATCCGCCTGGTGATAAATCATCACATCCTCCAATAGGAGGATGGACAAAAAAATGGGAAGAATTCCTCTAGAGTAAATCCCCCAAACCTAAGAAATTAAAGAAGAAATATGTTGCTTTGACCTCCACTTTAGCAGTGCTAGCTACCCACACCTATGCTAGCTCTAAAGGGTTCGAGAACCCCCTATCATTGATCTCAAAAAATAAGAAGAATAGGTTTCCCCTATTGGACTTGCCGTTACACCAAAAGATCGACCTATCAATGTCCGATACAAGCTTCAATTAAGAACCACAGGAGGCGGTTAGACCATGTCACAAACCCAAGTGCTTAGTGCTGCAAGGAAGACCAAGGGTCACACCTTACAACAACCCCCCCTCCCCCAACACAAGCGTGGGGTTTGAACCTGTGACCAACTTTGATACCAATTGTTGGACTTACCGTTGCACCAAAAGATCGACCTGTCAATGCCCGATACAAGCTTCGGTTAAGAACCATAGGAGGCGGTTAGACCATGTCACAAAACCAAGAGCTTAGTGCTGCAAGGAAGACCAAGGGTCACACCTTGAAATATCCCCCTCCACATAGCCAACTTGATGACATCATCGACCTGTCCTCCCAAGGAATGAGGAAGATGACACCATTGAAATTATAGGGCTCATCAAAATATTGACCAACCTATCTTCAAGTCACCCAACCCTTGAGGAATAGCCTCTTGATGTCTTATGGAGAGAAGGAAAACAAATTATTTTTGAATTATCTCCAAATAAGGAAGAACACACATAGACCTTATAGGCCTTAGCCCTGTCTCAAGAAAAATATTACCTACAAAACTGTAAACAACTTCTGAATATGAAAAAACTCCTTACAACAAAAACATTCATTAGAAGAAGCACACAAAATATTTTCCCAAGATAAGGTCGTACAAGCCAAATTAATCCATGATTTACACAAACAATTAGCAAGGGTGAGAGATGACATTACCTCAAAAAATGATTTTTTTTCTCTCTCTAGTAGGGGAATTACACTTCTTTTCATGCAAGATGCATGTGTCTAGACATCCTTTCCACCTTCACCATGTTTCCTTTCACTAACAACTACTCGATTAAAAGTAAAGAAAACACAACTCCGTAGAGATCTAGAGGCCCTACAACAAGAGAACAAATTAGTAGAGGAACGTGTTACCTAGGCTTACAAAACATGCTACACTTTTAGCAATATGTAAGCCTTCAACTTTCTATGAGCTATTTCTATGGGAACAATTTTTGAAGTGGATACTCTTGCAAATTTCTTGTAACCTCATATATTTTACAGATGAATTTTAATTTATAGAAATTTATTTTTGAAGCCCTTTGGAGCACCATGACAAGATGATTCAATTCTTCTAGGATGGATTCATAATGGTCCATTGTTGGTGTTTTTTAAAGAACCAAGAAAATCTCACCAAGCATCTATGAATTCACCAGATTCAATTCTTGAATACTTAGGAGATGATTGGCCAACGAATGAGAGGAAGCTATAAGGATTACCTCTTGCACTCTGGGATCTGTAAAACCTGAGAGGATGATTCTGTTGGAATCAAGCAACATTGAGAGGGGGGTGAATTAGTGTTGTGCAATTTTTAACTTTATTAATCTGATCATTAAAGTGCTGACATTCAACCAAAATAAAAATGCACGCACATAAGACAAACAACCGCAACACCATAACACAAGGATTTTTTTATGTGGAAATCCTGTTAGGGGAAAAACCATGGTGGAGGTCAATCCACAATATTGTTCTAAGTATACTAAAAACAAAAGATTACAAAATGAGAATGCACTTGCATTCAAGCACATTGCCTAGAGCTCACTACTCAAAAACTAAAAGGCTTACTACCTTACAAAAGCTTGGAATACTTCCAAAGATTTGAACTGATAAAGTAGCATCTACAAATGCTTGATTACAATTCCGGTTAGGCTCAACAATCAAATTATAGACCTTTTGACTGATTCTGCTCTTCTGCTATGTTTTGCTTCAATTCGCACCAAAAATCCTTAATACACAAGTGAAATTATGCATAATCATTCTACTAACCTTCTCACATTCACAACATACATCAACTCACATTGAACACACACCAAAATGATATAATCGATCACTTATATATATCCACTATCAAGAATTCAATCGCTACAAGTCGACTTCAACAAAATAAGAAATATTCACAAACAGTCGGCTCAAATCATCCATAATATTCAATGCGCATCCACAAGAGTCAGCCACAACATAGTGGGGACCCAATCCAAAAATTTTGAACACAAAAATTCTTAAACAATAACTCCTCAAATATCCGCGACACACTATATTCACCAAGTCGGCCACCAAATACTGATGAATAGAAAATTAGTTCACCAAACCTTCTAACTTCCACCCAAATTGATATGAGGCACCAAGATTTATAGATAACACTTATTATGCATCGAACAATACTCCCTGAGATCCTCAACACAAAATAATAACAAAAAATATGCATATGAATTGAAGAACACAAAATCACCGGATGCTCTGTTCTAACTTAATAGATAATCACTGATCTTCAATCTGTCTACCGGTATGAGAAAATTGCAATGCACAGATCGACTAGTTGACAAGGGTTGCCATCAATGACAACACCAGAAAACATGTGCAGTGTCTCTTTCCAACAATCTCCCTCTTTGGCATTGATGGAAATACTTAGTGAAAAATGACTAAGTGTTGGATCAGTACTAACAAAAATACACTACCACCCAAAACTCCAAAAATATTTTCATCCATAGCTCAAAACTACAACTCCCCCTTAGACGAATATACATTTTTCACTATTCTATTCTCCCCCTTTGACATGAATGGAAAAGATGGGGAATCCGCATACAAAACTCCTATAAACAATCATAAACTTCAAACTTCATATGTACAAACTTGTTCCAAAATGACTTACACAAACTTGAAGATATCTGAGAAATTTGTCTTTAACAGGTTCAAGCTTGTGTCCCAACAATTCTTGAGACTTTCTAGAATAGTTATGTGACCATAGAGTAAATAAGATTGCACTTCTACAGATTCAAGGCTTACTGGATCACTAACCGCTAGAGCATCTTGTGCTTCTTTCAAACCATTCAACATGGTTTCCATCTTTGGAACAATTATCCCTCTAAGTTCACCAAATCTTTCCACAACTCTGTAATTATCACGCTTCAGACTCTTTATTTTGTCAAGTAAGGATATAACTTGACCTTCTTGTTCTCCAATAGAAATAGTTAAAGGATCAAAAGCATTAGAAATAGTAACCAACTCTTTCTCATGATCCTTAACCTTCTTCTCATTTTCCTCAGTAAGTTTTGACAAAGAAAAACATGACTTATAAATCCTTCCACCTTCTGACAATGCACTTTGAACATTTTTCACATAGGTAGCTAACAAAGATTTGTCATTAGCTATCAATCCTTTCAACCTACTGATCTGTATAGCATCAAATTCCTTCTAAACTTTGACCAAAGTTGACTTCTCAAGTGACTCAAAATGAGTACTTACCAAATTTATAAGTTTCTTCAGCTCACCAGAGGAAGAACCAGATGGATCCTTAACATAAGTAGGCATGATCTTCTCCAAAATTCCAGATGCTAGATTTAATAACTCACTGTCCTCAATGTGAGACTTCAGAATTTCTTCCCTAGCCTTAGCTTGTGCAAATGATGCAACTTTCATTTTCTGAATTGGGGACAAGGTAGGAAAATGAATAGGATCATCTCCCAACTCAAGATCAAATTCTTCCTTTTGCTCTTCTAGAAACTTCCTCACTGCCTTTGCAGTGTCTCTTGCTTCTATTGGAACTCCCTTAACTTCAACCTTCTTTTCCTCAACTACTGTTTCCATAGCCACAAATTTTTGCTTGTCATTTGGAGCTTCAACTTCTTCAATTGATATCTCCTTTTCTTCAACTGACACAATTTTAGGAGCTTCAATCTCCATAGGTTCTTCTGTATCATGTACTTCAGATGGAATATGTGTGTCCTCAAATGTGACCTCTTCATTTACCGGACTAGATGAAATATCTTCCACATGCTCTTCTTCAGAAACAACATCAATTTTGTTCTTTAATAGAATTATCTTCAGAATGCTTTCTGTTTCTTTTTCTACTTCTTCAGTCTTACCCAACATAAGCTTGTTTAATCTTGTTTTTCTTTGAACTCTCTTTTTGCTTCTTTTAGGATTGAATTCATTTCTTCAATAGACATTACCAGACTTAAATTTGCAGGAACCCATTCTCTCAGTTGCTCTTCTTCAGTTCTAGCATTAACTCTCCTCATCTCCAAAATTTCATACAATTCCTTACGAAACTGTATCATTATCTCAACAAGAGTCATATTGATATTGTTCAAATATTTTATTGTAGCCTCCTCAAGGACTCTTTGACCAACAATATCAAAGGTACCATACACTTCACATAGGGGGTTAAGATTTCTATCCGTAATTATACCTCTTTCAACTTCCTTTACTAACACACCTGGTTTGTCAGGCTTCCTCTTCTTCTTTGCTTTCTCCTCTTCACCAGAGGGCTTGACCGTTGTTGCTACAGGGGTGCTCATATGATTTATTTCTCTAACTTCTTTATCAGATTCTATCTCTTCATCATTTGAAGCAGCTGTATACACTCTTGTGCTCTTATCCTTCTTCCTTTTACCAGATACCTTAACTTGAGCTTTTGCAGGGGCTGACTTCTTTGCATGACCGGATAGGGGTGTTGAGCTCCTTGTTGATCTAGTTCGAGTAGAGGATGCTGTCGGACTAGCAGATTTAGTTTCAGCAGGCTCTTTTCCTTCTGGCTTCTCTTATAGCTTTTGCAGGTATGCCCATGCTCTCTGCGAAGATTTCCACTTCTTTCCTCACTCTTTGGATGATCATTGGTTTCTTCAATTGCTCATGGACTTGCATATTTTTCTCTGCATATGGTCCAAACCTTTCTTCAGATGGATCCAAAGGCTTACACAACAGATGTTGTGCATATAGCTCCAAGATTCTCTCCTCAACTTCATAACCCATCGGCACAATCCAGACAGTTCTAGGTTCTGCCGCTTCCATCAAGCACTGATCAATATCCACCATAAAAAAAATTGTATCCTTATAATTTTCCATAATAGAAGTGGGAATTCTTTCCCTTGCTTACATTTCATTCTGAAAGTTTTTGAGATATCCCCAGATTGTAGTTTTCCTGGCTTGCAAATCACCAAGGCCGAATAACATGTCTCTAATCTGAACAACAATAGGCTTAACGCTTTGCCAATGCACTTTCCCAACTCTCAGAACTTCATCCATGAAGTAAAAGAACAAACATAGCAATAGATTACTATATTTAAAGGAAATTTTCTTGTCTTTCTTAATCTTACCAATATTTTCCATGAGTTGACTTCGAAGCAATTCACATAAATCATTCTCCTTAACCATTTGATAGGTTGCATATATGGTTGTACCAGATACAAAATTTTCTCAGTTGGAGTGATATATCTTGTAACCAATAACCATCGAGGAAAACTTCACATCCACATCAATGATGTTATTAATTTTCATCACTCTTCTATCAAATACAAAACCAATTGCATCAGTGAATGTTTGATTTTTCACAAACTTCAAAATCGACATTCCATCGGAGGAATTTAAACCTGTAACAACACTTATAGCCTCTTTTGTAATCTTGAAGGGTTGATTCAACCACATGAATTCAACATGAACTTGACTCAAGATGTACCATACCCATTCGTTTTCATCAAAAATGAGGAATTTCACAATTTGTGCGAATTTATTTTCCTCTAGGGTTTTGAATTTGAGCTTAACACAAAAATCCTCTCCAACAATGTGTTTGGAATACAAATTTAGCAACTGCGAGCTCCCTAACTCCTCAATATTGGAATGGATGTATGCCCTAATATCTTCAATGTGCAAAACACTGTATGGAACAAACGAAAATGCACGTAAGGGCTTGGTCTCAACAGACTTGAAAGGATGCCACTTGAACTTTGAACAGGGTCTATCCTTGACTTCAACTACCAATGGAGTAGCCATTTTCACAATTTCACAGGTTTACAAGTTTTCCCGAAAAATGCCTTTTAGCTAGATTAGGGTTTGGACTTCAAATTTCCTTCACACTTGAATTCTCATCAAATTTTTCCAAAGTTTGCTTCAGAGTTCTTCAAACTTCTTGTTCTCAAAATGTAAAGGACAAATGAAAGATAGGAATAACCTTTTTATCATTCGCACACCTAACCTTTTTGACACAATAAATGCCTTTTCCCTAACACATCTGGATACCCTATTTCCATACTCTATAAAAGGTAACTCTTATGCAGACCTTCAATTTTGCATAAATACTCTCTTCAATTGTTCAATAGCATTTGTAGATCACCAATACAATCGCTAAATTCATCCATATCTTGATGTCGATTTCCTGTAGGGGGTTTGAAAGATTTTCTTGACAGTTCCCCCTAGGCCAGAGGCCTTAACCTAATTCCCAAAGGAATTACCAGAAGCTTATTCTAGTGTTGGATCATTTCCTGCAATAGAGGGACTCTTCTTCACCCATGTCTTCTTCATTTGTTTCCTGATCTGCTTTGTAGTAACTTTCCCTTTTCCTTTTTCATTCTTTTGCATATTTCTTCTCTGATTTACCAAAACTCTTCTACAGAATCTAGCAATATGACCAGTTTTGTTGCAATTGTAGCACACCACATTTCTTTGTCCAGACCAGTTGTTCCATTGTCTTTCTCTTGATCTGCATTGGTTAGCAATATGGCCAAATCTATTGCATGTATAACATCTAACATTTCTATAAAAGTTGTTCATCACATTTCTACATTCATTTGACTTATGACCATACTTGTAACAATTAAAGCACTAACCAAAGAATGATGGACCACTTGAATTCATTCTACTTCTTCATTGGGCTTCCATATGCCCAAATTTATTGTAAACATAACATATACCATTAAACCTTTGAGCATTAGGCTATCTTACCAGATATCTTCCATTATTGTTCATCTGATTTCCTTGTTTAAACCTCCTTTGTCCATATTTCCTTTGTCCTTGTCCAGATCTAGAACTTTCTCCTTCTTCATATCCAAGACCTTGCTTGTCACCATCAGTCCTCTGATTCTTAATTAGTTCATCAAGCTTGGTTGAGCTAATCTTGAACTTCTCCTTGAATTCATTTGTAGTAGCAAGTTCATCTCTGAGATCAACAATGTGTTTTTCAAGCTCTTCCTTATTATGTTTGGTTTGCAATTGAATGAATCCATCAGTAATTCGACTGCATTCTTCAAATTTCTCTTTCAGGGATTGGGCAAGCTTTTCTTCATTTTTCTTCTTGTCTTCAATTTCCTTAGTCATCCTCATCATAATAGATTCCATCTCATGCTTTTGAATTGCATTATCCCTGGCAAGATTTTCACATTCTTTTGTCTTTTCCTTTAGGGTTTGACTCAACTGTTCATCTATAATGTGTTTACTATATTCCTGCTTGATCTGATCACAGAGTTCCCTTCTCTTCTCTTTGGACTTGATTTTTTCTTTCCGCGACTCAATGAATCTCTTAGCATTCATGAGATTTTCTTGTAATTCTCGAACTTCATATTTTGCCTGATCAAGATCATCTAGGGCCACCATAAGTTGTTGTTGAAGACTACTTGAATCCATTGAAACACTTTCCAAGATATTCCCTAAGATTTTAAGATTCTTCCGAGGAACTGAGCTCTGATACCAATTGTTGGAATCAAGCAACACTAAGAGGGGGGTGAATCAGTGTTCAATTTTTAACTTCATTAATTTGATCATTAAAGTGCTGACATTCAACCAAAATAAAAATGCATGCACATAAGACAAACAACCACAACACCATAACACAAGGATTTTTTTTTAGGTGGAAACCCTATTAGGGGAAAAATCATGGTGGAGGTCAATCCACAATATTGTTTTGAGTATACTCAAAAGAAAAGATTACAAAATGAGAATGAACTTGCATTCAGGCACATTGCTTAGAGCTCACTGCTCAAAAACTAAAAGGCTTACTGCCTTACAAAAGTTTGGAATACTTCCAAAGATTTGACTTGATAAAGTAGCATCTACAAATGCCTGATTACAGTTTCGGTTAGGCTCAACAATCAAATTTTGGACCTTCTAACTGATTCTACTCTTCTGCTCTATTTTGCTTCAATTCGCACCAAAAATCCTTAATGCACAAGTGAAACTATGCATAATCGCTCTACTGACCTTCTAAAATTTGCAACATACATCAACTCACATTGAACACACACCAAAATGATATAATCGATCACTCATATAAATCCACCATCAAGAATTCAATCGCTACATGTTGACTTCAACAAAATAAGAAATACTCACAAATAGTCGGCTCAAATCATCCATAATATTCAATGCACATCCACAAGAGTCGGCCACAACATAGTGGGGACCCAAACCAAAAATTTCAAACACAAAAATACTTAAACACTAACTCCTCAAATATCCGCGACACACTATATTAACCAAGTCGGTCACCAAATACTGATGAACAAAAAATTAGTCCACCAGACCTTCTAACTTCCACCCAAATTGATACGAGGCACCAAGATTTATAGATAACACTTATTATGCATCGAACAATACTCCCTAAGATCCTCAACACAAAATAATAATAGAAAATCTACATATGAATTGAAGAACATGAAATTAGCGGATGCTCTGTTCTAACTTAACAGATAATCACTAATCTTCAATCTATCTGCCGGTATGAGAAAATTGCAATGCGTGGATCGACTAGCTGAAAAGGGTTGCCATCAATGACAACAAGAGAAAACATGTGCAGTGTCTCTTGCCAACAGATTCTACAATGTGTATCCTGCAATTCTTCTAGACAAGTATTTCACACATTGTATAACAAAGCAGATATATTCCCATCAAATGCTGAATAGATGAAATCCTTCAAGAAACTAGGAATTCCTTAAAAGAATTAAACACCTAAAGCTAAGAATACCATACAATTCTAAAATTCAACAAAGGTAAATTGATTAAGAGTTTATTTATAAAATTTATTCTCAAATTTAAGCACCAGAACCATAAGAAATGCATTTAACACCTTTAGATCAATATCTTATCTCAGGGCAGGGAGTCAAAATATAATAAACTAAACTATGAAGTAATTTTAATTCCAAACATTCATGATCTTTGTGAGATTGCATTACAATTCACATATCATATACCCAGACTCTACGACTACTTGTCAGATCCACTCAACACTTATACGAATTCATATTTTAATCTTTTAATTGATTCATTAAACTAGAGCCAGAATTAAAACATACTTCACTGCAAAATAACAATGAACAGTAATGAAAGGATCATTGATCAAATTATCATTAATAACTCATATGAATGTTACAGATGGAGAGACAGTAGACTCAAAATATTTGCATTATTAGTTCAGACATGCTTGGAAACCACACAATTTACAAAATCTACTTGCTTGACTCAAAACTCTAAGATACAAACTCAAAATGTATTTTCTCTGTGTTCTCAATTTGCACTTTCAAATCTATAATTCAACAAGAGACCCGCACAAATGGCCTTGAATTCCCTTTTATAAGAATAAGGGAGCAAAATAAGCTTTAGGCCGAAATGTACACATGTCACATTTTCATTTGACAAACTATATCGGTCATTCCATGAGGAATGGTTACAACCAACAAAAGGAATATTCTTTATTGAGACAAAGGTTTCCTTTCATTCGGTGGAGACTCCCGTGCCTTCCAAAAGACATTTTGTTGAAGAGAGTGGTCTTCAAATCGTTGCGACATCTTTATTCTTTTCAGCAAAATGAAAAAAAATGTCCAAAAGAGGGAAAAGGTAGACCAAAGTCCAGATCAACATCTAGCAGTAATCCTAGTCATCAACAGTCAGGTTTACCCATCATAATTTGAAATTGGAGAAACATATCTTTTATGCATTGTAATCTCTGAGGCTAGACTTGCACTATACTTGAACATGTATATGTGTTCTCCATCCCTGTTCTTACAACTCCAAATCATGAATGAAAATCTTCTTCCGCAATTCATATTCCGTGTCAGAAGGCCAATCAAATCCAATAATTTCATCCATCTTCTTTCTGTATGGAGCATATTTTTCCATTACTGAATTGGATTCTTTATCAAAATCTTCTAGGAAGCTGATGATGAAAGATAATTTCTCAAGAGTATTCTTCACAATATCAATATCAACACTCTCACAAATGAGAGTTTCTTGAGAAACAATAGTTGTGTCCACTTGGTGCTTCCATATTTATAGAGGTTTCACCTCATCATATGTATGCTAGATATCAGACAATAATACCAAATTTTCTTCATCAAACTTTGATTTCAATTCTCTTATTTTTACCTCCAGAGGAGTGGCATACCCCTGAAACTTCTACTCTTTAATCCCATCAACAAATTTATAAGTTGGGCTAATCTTTGCATACTTATCCTTTTGAAGTGCATCGCCAACTACCATGAGCTTCAAGCTATCAACCCTAGGAATCCATTTCTCTAGGATTGGGGTAGCTAGATCCTTGTCTCTTTGGGACAACCTTATTGCTTACAACATCAAAGAATAATTTGAATTAACACTATTTAATTTACTTTAAATCTTCCCATTCATGTGCTCCAAAATAGTATGAAAAATCTTGGAATTGTTCTCATACATGGTGTCTTGAACTTGTTCAACCAATTTTTTGTACACATTAATTTGCAAGAATAATTGCACCTTGGTGGGCTCATTTGATGGAGTTTCACTTGATGTGCTTGGCTCCTCAATTGCAAGTGGTTCTTGGCCCAAGTTGTATGGTATTATTTCCAAGGAAGGTTCTGGTTGAGTTGGAGGAGAATGAGGATGTGCCATTAGAGAAGTAGGTGCAACATGGCTTGAGCTAGATGGGCCTTGAGTCCTTAATGTTTCTATCTGTTGCTTATACAATGCTAGCTTTGTTTCTAACACAACCACACTTTATTGAATCTTATTGTATTCATCAACAAGGTCATTATATTTTCTCTTGTATAAGTCTCTTTCAATAGTGACACTTTCCATTGTAGCCTTGTTGAATTTAGCAACATTTATTATCATCTCAGCTCCTTCCAATGTGGGAGTATCAAAAAATCTCCTTATAATCAATTTTCCACTAAATTCCGCTGGTTCTGCAACTCTTGGCTTCCTTAAACCCAAAGACAATGACCAAACGACTAAGGCATCCCATTCCTCACTAAATTTTGACCCTTGTAGTGCCAATTTGGATTCTTCCTCAGTTTGAAACATGGGTCTTTCATACCTCCTTATTGTATCTAATACTACTGCATCAACAATATCCCATTCAAGCAACAATAATACACCACTTTTCTGCACAAAGTGCTCTCCCTTCTTCAGCTGTGATAGCTTGAAATTCCCTCCTCATTGCTTTCCTTACATTGGCCTGAATAACCCCCTCAAGGAGTTATAGGTGTAGGTTCCTCTTCTTTGCCACATTCTCAGCATACTTTGGAGCCTCATCTCTCCACAAAAAATCTTTAATAGCTTTTGTTTCAATAAAAGAATCCTCCTCCATGAATGCTTTGCATGCCTCCTGCCTCAAATCATCTACATTATTTAGACCACTTATATCGACCTTTCCTAGCCTAAGGCTACTTTCTCCCGAGCTTGATGCAACTCCCCTTGGGGGAGAAGGCATTCCTTGTATTTCCTCTGGAGTAACCAAGTTATCATCTTCCTTTGTATTAAGGTAATCAACTACCCCTCTCACCTCAATCTTTTTATTTTTGGCTGGTGGCTGCTCTGATGGAGAAAGACCTCTTGGAGGTGAATCAATGTCAATTATAATAGGTGGAGGTTGTCTAGGAGGTGATGGCATTGACCTCATAAGAGAAGTTATCGCTGACCCCTCTGATGTAGTTGGGGTTGGCAGTGTTTTTTGCTTCTTTATTGTCTCCTTCTTGGAATAGATTCTGATCTTTGGTGGTGGCTGATATGAGGGTATCTCCTCCAATACTTATGTTGATTCTTATTCCATAGCCAATGATTTCCCTTTGTCAGTTATTGTATGTTCTTCCCTTAAAACACCCACCACATTCTTAAAGTTGTCAAGAACATACATTACTCTACTCAATTCACCCTTAATGTTGGGCAGAGGATCATAGTTGGGATCTGCCCTCTTAGTTTTTTCCATCATTTTATTGAAAGCAAGATACACTGCTTTCCTTTCTTCTTACAGTGTAAAATCAACTATATTCTTGTTGACATCTTTAGGATAATAAAATTTGTGAACAAAGGAACCACTCCTATTCTTTTCCTTCAAGGCAACAATAAAAATTTCAGGGTCATGGTTTCTTGGTCGTACTATTCTTGATCCATAGGGTGCAATAATTTCTCCCAACTCTTTCCATCCTCCCTTTTCCATGACAAAATCTGCAAATGCTATCCACTCGGGGAAGAATGAGTCCTTCTTCGGTGTCTCAGGAAAATGTACCATTTGTGCTCCTCCCAATTGTCTCATGATCTCGAGGAATCCAATCCTTAATGGCACATCTCTTCATAATACATATGGAATTACATTAGTGCCATAAAATCTGAAAATTGTTGTGTTGGGATATGGGATTATATCCCCCTAATTGTGGTTCAACTTCAGATCATATCTCCTTTCCATAGGCCTTAGAAAATCATGTATTTCCTTGGGTATCCTTGGTGGAGCATGAATCAGGAACCTTCTCAATTTTGATGCAAAGACATTGTGGAACACTACATAGTCAAATTTTTGATCATCTTTATATAGAATTTGGGTCCAACATTGAACATGTAGGTCAATATCACCATCCTTCTTCTCCAATGTCATATCCTTACCAAAATTCTTCTCTCCCTTGTATAGAAACATATGCATCAAAAGAGAATACCACCAGAATTTTACCCAATCTTTACCTACCTTTAATTCAACCAAACCCTTGTGAATGTGCTCTACCAAGTATGTGGTATAGTCATAAACTACATTGTAGGTTGGGTGCTACAAATATGCTGCCATGTACATGTAACTCCTTGGTATGGTGGTTGTTGGAATTTCACCAATAATTTGGCACAAGGAGTAAACAATTTTCTTGACTAGTTGGCAAAATACTTCATGGGGAAGGGTTCTAATTCATCTTTACCAATCCTTATCTGTTTTCTATTCTTCCCAATCCTAGTGCTTGCAGTGTGTATGGGAAACATTGTCGTTTTGAACAAAACCTTGGTATTCTCATATTCCTTTCTGAAATTAGCAAGATCAATGGAGATCATGCTCTCATTCCACTCATGAAATTGGAATATTTCCGCAATCTCCTCTCTTGTTATCTTAAGCATCTCAACACCATCAAATGCTCTAACGACTCTGGAAACTAGGTCATACCTTGCAACAATATCCTTCAACAAGTCTACATCCATGTATACATCTAGGATGACTAGTTTTCCCATATCCAATCTCCAAGGGTTGCTAACAGGAACCCCAAGATTTATGTATTCAAACCAGTTTGAGAACAATTGCCATCCAGTGAAAGGCAATTCAACATCCTTGATAAAACATTGCTTGTCCATTAAACCCTCTGTAATTTTAGTGCCATAGAATAGAACTCTTCCCTCGACGTTTTTACTAGTTGAGGGTTTTAGTTGGTCAATAATGTCTTGGGAAAGAAGTTTGGATGTAGTTTTAGAATGAGAGACTTGTGCTTTGGGTGCCATTGGTAAAAAGATAAGTTCAGACTAATCAAGGGTTTTGACACAGAAAAGTTCAAAAACTAGTTTTTCAATTCAAAACCTAGGGCATGGCTCACAGGCACAATTCTAATGGGTTTGATAGGAATTTCACAATTTAAAAAAAATTCAAACCACAATAAATCAATTAAAAAGCACGTAGACCTACTCAGCTGAAAAACACAGTGAATGTTTACCCTAATTCAAGACAATTTGGATAAAGCACAAAAAAGGTTTTTGCTTTACTTACGACTTTTTCGCTTGTAGGAAACCCTAATTTTGATGGCGCTAAACTCTGGAATGCTCTTCCCAATCTCCTGAATGCTCCAAATGCATTTAGAATCTTCAATTGTGCAAAAAACTAATCTCTTATGTGCATTTAGGTCAAAATTTGGTAGCCCTGAATGTCTTTTCTGTCATTGCTACTCGCTCACATGAAGCAGAAATGACTATCATGTTAACATCTTCAATTTTAAATATTAGTTGTCAATCTCCTAGCGAGATGGCACTTTAGACGACCCAAATTGAGTCAAAAAAGTTTGAATTTCCATCACCATCATTCACCTATCCTTTGACCAATGAAATTGTGTCATGTGGATGCTAACTCATCCATTCTGTGGAATCCATCTTCTTTCTTTCCAAGCGATGAGAAAATCCACGCGGCAACCCGCTGACCCTGCTAATGTTTAGAAAACATTATTTTAATCCCGTGGGGTGAGCGGGGAATGATTGAGATCTAATCTCAAGTCTCAACATCGCATTGTAGCCGTTGATTCGAAAAATTAAAGCATCGGGCATTATAGTGGAGATAGGGACCCACACCTGCAACAGGTACATGTGTCAACAACCCGTTGACCTCGCAACACTTTAGAAACTATTATTTTAATCTAGTGGGGCTAGCAGGGAATGACCAAGATTTAATCCTTCAATCTGACGATTGTAAAATTTGCACATGCATAAAAGATTAGTTTTAAAAGGGGACTCGACTAGGTTGATGAGATTTAGACCCATCAGAAACAAGACTTAAGACAAGTCATTTTAACATGAAATATTTTGCCTGACTATAGGAAGTATTAAAACAATGGAAAATATTTGGTGACTGATAGACCTAAACCAAGGGGTTGGTGAAAACATGTTTTTAAATGGCTCAAGTTGTAACTCAAACGACTGGTAACTAAGTGCAACAATTCAATGAGGAAATAGAATGCCCAGGGTTTGAGACCTACAAAATTTGAAACAAGGGCTTTTGAAACAAAACCCTAAACCCAACCCTTGGGAACAAAGGAAACATATAACAATCGGGTAAGGAGCCAACACAAAATTTTCTCAAAATTTAAAGGCTCCACCATTGGCTCTAGCTCAGGGATGCATACCCCTAGCAAGTATGGTGAGAATTTAGATCTCTTGGTTGAAGTAGACCGACACAGAGAAAAAAAAACCCAGGAGCTTGCCAGGACAAGGCAAGCAGACACAACCATAAGAAAACACACCAAACCTATATACAATACCTACAAGATTGTACAATGTACATGGAAACAACCTATTTCAAGAGAAATAGGGCTTCAAGAATTGTCCATGTACTAGAAGCTCTAGAAGTTCACCTGCTAAGGATTGCAAGATATATGAGTCATCTCCATGTGTATCTGCAATCAAATGCAAGCCCAACGACAGAGGATCAAATTTTTGATGTTTCCCTTTATCTTCCATCCTTGCATTCCACATCAAGACCATGCTTCCCACTTCAAATTTTATTTCAATGGCCTTCTTATCGTACAAATGCTTGAATTGAAGTTGTAGCTTTTCATTTCTTTTATGAGCTTCTCTTCTAGTTTCATCAAGCTCAATTAACTCCATTCTGTGCTACATCTCATCACAAACATCCGTGTCATACTCCTAAAAAAATTGTATATTTTTAACAAGTTGTTGTGAGGTATCCTTGCTTCTACACCATACACAAGATTAAATGGGGATTGTCCAATAACCTTTTTAGCAGTAGTCCTGTCAGCCCACAGTGCAAGTTGCAATTTTGAATCCCATGCCTTTTTTTTCCTCTCAATTACTCTTTTGATGATCTTCATCAAACTCTTGTTGCTGGATTCTACTTGTCCATTCCCTTGAGGATGATAGGGAGATGAATAGGAGATACTTATTCCATGCTTATTACAAAAATCAGTAAACTCCTCTAATCTGAAGCACATGGAATTATCAGAGATGATCTTTTGTGGGACTCCAAATCTACTCAATATGTTATTCATCAAAAAAATAGTTACTACTTTACTCATTGCTTTCCTTGTGGGAATTGCTTCTACCCACTTTGTAAAGTAATTTGTTGCAACAAGTATCCAGGAGTGTCCCCCACTATATTTCACTGACATTTCCCCAATAAAATCAATGCCCCATTGTTGGAAAGGAGCCTACATTGAAATTGGTTTAAGAGGTAGATTATCTGAGAATTTCAATTTACTAGTGAATCTCTGGCATGCATCACACTTCTTAACTAATCTATGAGCATCTTTAAACATAGTTGTCCACCAAAATCCTGCTCTTAGTATTTTTTGAGCAGTGGTATTTTCCATGTAGTGACCTCCGCATGCTCCATTATGCATTTCATTTAGAAGTTCCTCTGCTTGATCTCCATCTACACATCTCGATAATACACCCTTTGGGATTCTCCAACAGAGTTCACCATCAATAATGATGTACTTGATAGCCTACAGTTTTAGAGTTCTTCTGTCATTATTAGGCATAGCTTCAGGGCATTGCATAGTCTGCAAGTATTCCACAATTCTTCTGTACCATCCACAGGTCTGCATATCACATAAGGGTGCAACATTTTCATGTTCTACTTGGTTTATCTGGTTTGCTTCTAAGTTGGTCTCAGCCATCAACTTAGCCAAACCTTGGCCTCTTACCAATTTTTTAATTTCAAATCAATATTAAACTCTTGGATCATGTTGATCCATCTGCATCTTCTCTCGGTGGTCTCTTGCTAGGTAAATATATCTTTGACTGCTACACTTGGGACATATTCTACCACAGTTGCTCCCATCAAATATGTCCTAAAATTATTTATAGCCTTAACCAAGGCATAAGCTTTCTTTTTTTTGGTATCATATTTAAGCTCAACAACTTGCAATGACTTGTTGAAGAAAGCAATAGGAAGCTCAAAGTCTTCATCATTCTTTTGTAATAATACTCTTGCCATAGTATGGAACGAAGCAAAAGTGAATAATTGAAATCGATTTGAATAATCGGGGGACTTGAGCACAAAAGCCTCCTTGATGGCATCCTTTATAGCTTGAAAAGCTTTGGTAGGTTCTTCTGTCCATGATACATTTTCTCCTTTCTTCAGCATTTTGGAAATTGGCCTGACAATCTCAACAAAATTTGTGATAAATCTTCTCACAAAATTGATTTTTCTGAAGAAAGATTGGATTCCCTTTACATTTTTTGGCCATGGAATCTTGTCAATTGCTACCACACATTTAGGATCAATCCTAACCCCATCCTTAGAGATAATATGCCCCAACAACTTACCTTCCTTAACCCCAAAAATGTATTTTTTAGGATTCAAGGAAATCACATATTCCAAAGCTCTAACAAATATCTTCTCCAAATGTGAACAATGATCTTCTTCCTTCTTGCTATGTGCAGTCAAGTCATCCTGGTATATAGCTAGGAATAGATCAATAAAATCAGCAAAGGCCACATCCATGGCCCTCTGAAATGTAGCACCTACATTGATCAATCCAAATGGCATTCTCACATACACATAAGTTCCCCATGGTGTAGTGAATGTAGTATTGTATTGTTCAGATTCTCTCACCATGACTTGGTTGTAGCCTGAGAAACCATCCATCATTGACAACAACTCACACCCTATCACCTTTTGTATCATAGCCTCCATGTTAGGCAATGGATAATTGTCTTTCAGGGATGACACATTTTAATTCCTAAAATCTACACAAAGTCTTAAGTCACCATTATTTTTCCTAATTGGAACCAAGTTAGAAACCCATGAAGAATGACTTATAGGCTTGATAATTCTGGCATCCCTTAACTTTGTAAGTTCTTCTTGCATTTTGGGCTGCAAGGTTGGGTTTATTGGTCTTTGCTTCTACCTAAAAGGTTTAGCATCTGGTTTCAAGGGTATTTCATGCTGAAAAGGATCCTCCCTATAAGCTTTTAGGTCATCATATGAACAGGAAAACACATGTCTATATTTTCCTAGTAGGGCAATCAACATGGTTCTAACATGAGGCTTCATTTTCTTTCCTATGTACACCTTTTTAGGGGCATTCTCAATTCCAAGATTGATTTCTTCCAAATACTCCCTGTGAGAAGATGTCTACTTGACACTTGTCTTATCAAGGCCATCAAAAATCCTTTCTAATGCAACCGACCCTTTGGGAATCTTATTAGTTTTTAACTGGATTACTTCATTCCCAAACAATGTTTATTTACCATCAACTTCCACAACCTGTGCACCGAATTCAATTTCCTAGCTTTCATACTGATCAATTCAATGTAAAAATTTCAAAATATCATTGTCATCATCAAATATTTTCTAGTTGCAAATATTATCAAGCACTATAGGCTGGGTTTACACCTCTATTTTTGAAATGCCATCAAAAGTGACATCATCTAATTTGATAGCAATATTTTCCAACAAATCTAATCTCACATTTTTTCCTCTTTCGAACCAATCAATATTACAAGCATCAAAAGCTTCGATGGTATCCCAAACAACATTCCTATACTACTTAAGTCTTGTATTTTTGGACATGAATTTAGACCTGACTTGGGATATCAATAGTTCAGAATCACCCAATACTTTTAACATTTTAATGCCTTGCTTTGAAGCTATCTTTAGACCAAGCAACACAACATCATATTTGGCCACATTATTTGTGTAGGAAAATTTCAACAAGAAAGAGTATTTGAATGTTTTACCTTGTGGGGAAATCAGAATAACTCCTACACCTGAGCCCTCCTTGGAACAAATACCATACAACTTGGGCCAAGAACCACTTGTAGTTGAGGAACCAAGCACATCAAGTGTAGCTCCATCAAATGAGCTCACCAAGGTGCAATTATTCTTGCAAATTGATGTGTACAAGAAATTGTTTGAACAAGTTTAGGACACCATGTATGAGAACAATTCAAATATTGTTCATACTATTTTGGAGCAAATGAATGGAAAGATTCATAGTAAATTAAATAGTGTTAATTCAAATTATTCTTTGATGTTGCAAGCAATAAGATTGTCCTAAAGAGACAAGGATCTAGCTACCCCAATCCTGGACAAATGGATTCCTAAGGCTGATAACTTGAATCTCATGGTAGTTGGGGCTACGCATCAGAATGATAAGTATCCAAAGATTAGCCCAACTTATAAATTTGTTGATGGGATTAAAGAGCAAAAGTTTCAGGGGTATTCTACTCCTTTGGAGGTAAAAATAAGAGAATTAAAGTCAAATTTTGATGAAGTAGATTTGGTATTATTACCTGATATCCAACATACATATGATGAGGTGAAACCTCTACAAATATGGAAGCACCAGGTGGACACAACTATTGTTTCTCAAGCAACTCTCATTTGTGAGAGTGTTGATATTGATATGTTCAAGAATACTCTTGAGAAATTGTCTTTCATCATGAACTTCCTAGAAGATTTTGATATAGAAGCCAATTTAGTAATGGAAAAATATGCTCCATACAGAAAGAAGATGGATGTAATTATTGGATTTGATTGGCCTTCTGACATAGAATATGAATTATGGAAGAAGATTTTCATTGATGATTTGGAGCTGTAAGAACAGGGATGGAGAAAACATATACATGGTTGAGTATAGTGCAGGTTTGGCCTTAGCTATTACAATGCATAAAAGATATGTTTCTCCAATTTCAAATTATGATAGGTAAAGCTGGCTATTGATGATTGGGATTATTGTTGGATGTTGGTCTAGAATTTGGTCTACCTTTTCCCTCCTTTTGGATTTTTTTGTCATTTTTCTAAAAAAAATAAAGATGCTACAATGGTTTGAAGACCACTCTTAAACAAAATTCCTTTTTGAAGGCGCGAGAGTCTCCACCGACTGAAATGCAACCTTTGTCTCAATATAGAATATTCCTTTTGATGGTTGTAACCATTCCTCATGGAATGATAGGTATAGTTTGTCAAATGAAAATGTGACATGTGTACATTTTGGCCTGAACCTTGTTTTGCTCCCTTGTTCTTATAAAAGGGAATTCAAGGCCATTTGTGCGGGTCTCTTGTTGAATTCTAGATCTGAAAGTGCGAATTGAGAACACAGAGAAAATACATTTTGAGTCTGTATCTTAGAGTTTTGAGTCAAGCAAGTAGATTTTGTAAATTGTGTTGTTTGCAAGCATGTCTGAACTAATAATGCAAATATTTTGATGCTATTGTCTCTCCATCTGTAACATTCATATGAGTTATTAATAATAATTCAATCAATGATCCTTTCATTAATGTTCATTGAAATTTTGTAGTGAAGTATATTTTAATTTTGGTTTTGGTTTAATGAATTAGTTAAAATACCTTGATTAAAATAGGAATTCATATAAGTGTTGAGTGGATCTGATAAGTAGTTGTAGATTCTGGGTATATAATATGTGAATTGTAATGCAATCTCACAAAGATCATGAATTTTTAGAATTAAAATTACCTCATAGTTCAGTTTATTATGTTTTGACTCCCTGGCCTAAGATAAGACATTGATTTAAAGGTGTTAAATGCATTTCCTATGGTTCTGGTGCTTCAATTTGAGAACAAATTTTATAAACAAACTCTTAATTGATTTACCTTTGTTGAAGTTTAGTATTGTATGGTATTCTCAGCTTTAGGTGTTTAATTCTTTTAAGGAATTGCTAGTTTCTTGAAGGATTTCATCTATTTAGCATTTGATGGGAATATATCTATTTTGTTATACAATGTGTGAAATAATTGCCTAGAAGAATTGCAAGATACACATTGTGGGATCACCCTCCTAGGTTTTGCAGAGCCCAAAGTGTAGGAGGGAAGCCTTACAACTTCCTCGTGTTCATTGTCCAATCATCTCTTGAGTATTTAAGAATTGAATCTGGTGAATTCATAGATACTTGGTGAGATTTTCTTGGTTCTTTAAAAAACACCAACAATCCATCATAATCTATTAATGCTTAATTTGTAAGTTAGAAAATTGTAGTTGAGGGGGTTTATCTCTCTCCTTAAAATCAAGTTGAGTGGGGAAAATGGGTAGAGTATCACATCACTCAATAGTATCTTGGTCTTCTATTGCACAATGAATATCCTAAATTCACCTAATTCGCCAAGAAATTCGGGGCATTGATTTACTAACCTCAATTCATGGTACAATATGTTCAAAATCTTCAATCCAATCTTGTTGCTTTTCAGGATCATGAGGGAAATCTCCCTCCTATTTTCACTAATGCTTGCATCAATATATGGGTAACCTTTCCTGAATAAATATGCTAGTTTAGGCCTATATTTCTAGTCAATATCTGTAAGAGCCTTACTCAAGAATAATAACTTATTATTTAATTTAGGAGAAAAAAAGGATTAGATTGGAATGCATTTAACACCATCATTGCTCCTAATATCAACAACTCTATTGACCTCATTTGGACCAATACTACTAACTATGATGGAACAATGGCTTACAAGAACCACCCACTTTGATGAGTATTCAAAGACCAGGAGAGATTACAAAGATTACAAAGATGAGGACTATGATAGCAATATATTATTGTAAAAGGCGAATCAAAACAAAAATATTGATGCATAGGTCTATCCATGAGGATATGGATTAATAGGGGAGGAGATGATGAGTCCTATTGATACTATTTTGTTTCCACATAATATGTTAGATTTTAGCTTTGATCATATAAACTTGGTATATTTTAATATGTTGTTGAATTATTTTCAGTGATGAAAGAATGGATAGATAATATTTTGAAATTATTATTCTTGCATGTAAATATTTACCAAAATGTTAAATGTTTCCTCTTTTACTTGCATGCATGTATGCATTTTATAGCTAACCCACTACAAGGTCCAAGAATTAAGCCTCTAGACTCATCCAAAGTTGTAGAATGATAGTTGATTTCAAAGCAAATTTAAAACTCCATAACAAGTTGCATAATTTTATAATGAGTTTTTTCCTTCATAATGACACCTCAATAGACAAATTTATCTCATCAACATGATCAAATATACTCTTTTTCTTACCCAATGACTGTTGCATGGAATTGGGACTTCCATTTAAAACCAAAACCAACTTTTCAATTAACTTGAGTATCTCTCAATACGACTTATCACTTGATTCAACATGAAATGTCTCTCATATGGTCTTGACGGAATCTTTCATTCAAATCAATAAACATCTATAAACATGAGTTTCCAAATCAAACCAGTGAAGAAATCAACTGGTCTTTTTCCAATCGAATCCCAAATTTAGTCCCTAGATCTTAGCCTAGGAAAATAAGGCCCTAATATATAAAGGGCCATTGTCTCTTTGAGTTAGTTGTTATTTTCTAATTGAGAAGAAAAATAAATCATTTCTTTCTATAATTCACCTTTCTTGGGGTCCATTTTAATGATAATAAATAGTAAGTTACCCTAATTGTTAGTAGCTCCAAATCCCTCTCAAAGGAGAGTTGGGCCAGCTCATCCAAACATAAGTGATTCATAGCAATTCCCTCTATAGTTTTCATTCCATTAATCTATTTTAGATATAGTTTGCTATCTCACCATTATTTTAATGTGTTTTGGATGTTGTTCACAACATGTTATGCATTTCATTTAATTAAGTTTGCTAACATTTTCATAAATAACAAAAAAACCCAAAAACATAAGCTTTATGCAGCCATTTATTTTCATGATGTTTTTAGTTCTCAATTCATTTTAATTTATCTCATGTGTGATAGAGAAAATTTTATTCCTACAAGTGTGTGATAGAGTAGATTTAATTTCTACAAAGCATGTGATAGCATAGAAACTTGCTTTGATTTTTGAAAATGTGTGGTAGCATATCCATTTATTTAAATTTAGTAATGATTTCTGCAATGGTTTGATAAATTAGATGCTCTCTATTTAGGAGTAATATATTATAGCACAACCAACTCAAAAATCAAAGTCACCTTCCAAAAATCCCCTAAACATTGAACTTTACCACAAACAACTCTAGACATCTCCTAGATTGATGAACTAAATGATTGGGATTTGACAACTATAATGACCCCATCACTTTGAAGAGGAAACTAAATTAAATAATAGCCACTATAGCATTAAAAATAATTGTATAATAGAATCATGGCTTCTTAATGAGTTAGGAGTTAGAGTTAGAAGAGTGTTAGGGATTATACAAGTAAATAACCTTAGGAAACATATAAAATAGGTAACAATAATATCACAAAAGGTAGAACCACATCATAACTTATAAAAAATAATAGAGGAATAGAATTCGAATGTTGCAAACCCCTAATATTTGTAACATCCAACAAAAAATATCTCATGTCAAGTTGCCTCACTATTCTAAGGTAGAAGAGTTTCTAGGGTGCCTAGAAATTATGGAGAAAAAGATTGAGAGGACCATAGTAGAGAAGCCTTAGATGATACAAGTGTATATTGAAGTAATATGGTTGCACACAAATAAACCAAAGATTCCGACTCATAAAGCACTGACAATATTGATACAAATCTAGGATTTTTAAAGAAGGGGAACATGAATACATTAGAGATATGATGAAACAACTGAAACTAGTGTAAACAATACATAGTATGTTAAAATTAGGAATGAAGAGAGATATTTTGATGAAATATTGAGACTACAACTATTTTGTTAGACACTATCACCAAGTATAAAGATATGGTATATCAACTAGGAGAATAAAGAATAAACCAAATGTTGGATTATAGTGGAAGAATATTTTTGTAAAAAAATCATTCAAAAAACCCTAATAGACAATAGTTCTTGTTGGATAATGTCTCCATCTTTTCCATACATTCTACTAGGCTCTGTAACCCATGTTCCAAATTTATCTCTCGTATACACATTAAATAAATTTAGGCATGACTTGTTAGTTACTCTATTTATATTCTTAATAAACCATGAACAATTAAACTATATACTAAATAGACTTATAATTAAAGGAATAATTTTTCATTGGTTGTTATTTCAAGAATTTTACTTTAAAATAATGGTAAAACTTGGATATGTGATGGCACCCACCTCCTTGTAGGTGCCCAAAAACCCACTCACACACAAGCTAATAGGTTGAGAAGGGAAGGTTGTGTTGTTGGAAGCAACTCACACAACCTTCTACAAAGGCTAAACGATTGTTGCATGTCAAAAAAGGTTTAAGAGGCATAAAATTAATTGCAGGGAAAATATCTAAGTTGTTATCCAAAAGAAATTGTTATTGGTAGTTGCAGCAATGGCTGTAGGTGACTATTCATAAAACACTTTCAGAACACCAAATTTTTATAGAATTTCTTGCAACCACACACACAATATTAGAGAGCAACACATTGGAAATAAGTAATTATCAATTTCATTAACTCAAAAAATATAAATATTTACAATCTTTTTACTCATTTACAATTGCTATAATAAAATTTGGACTCTACTGTCCACATTATTTTCTTGTTGTCTACTACGGATCCCTCTATCTACCTTTCAAACATTCTTTTTTCTATCCTTTGTTTCTCTTTCTCTTTTTGCTACTATTGTTCTAACCCCCTCTTTTTTGTTGTCCTCTCTATCCTCTTCTTTTCTTGCTTTGTTTTTCTCCTCAAAATAGCCAAAAATTTGGAAACTTCCCCCCCAAAAATCCTACCTAAATTGCTGCAACATCCACAATTTTCCATAAATTCCCCAACTAGTCCTTTTTTTGAGTTTAAAAATCCTACTCACATTTTCACTTTATCATTATTCTTGTTGTTTTTCATTAAATGAGCTTACAGGTAGGTATTTTCTACCTCAAACAAAATAAGAAATCAAATTTAAAATTTAAAATCTCTAACAACTCTTACATGTGGTGGTAGTTGAGGGAATAATAAAAAAGAAAAAAATTGACGCCCCTGCATCAAACTATCGAGCTAGAAAATTTTGAGAGCCCTTGCTCATTGTGTAAAACTCTGTATTGCTATGATTCAACAACTCTCTCATCTTGTGTTAATTGGAATAATTCCAGCTCTATTGGGCTTAACCACATGGCATCTTCCACTAGTCCATCCTTCCATTTCACTAAATACTCACTATACTCCTTGCCCCTTGTCTTTCTAACCACTCAAGAATCTAAAATATCTTCAATTTCCTCTTGTTCATGCTTGGGTAGTTGCTTTTTCCATTTTCAATCAATATTTTATCTTTTCCTTAATGTTATGATGTCTCCTCCTCATAATAAGTATGCAAATTTGAAACATTAAAAATGGGTAAGATTTCCAAACCTTTAGGTAGCTCCAATTCATAAGCATTTGGTGAGAACTTATTGATGATCTTGCATGGTCCAATCTTCTTCCACTTGATCTTGTTATAGGTATGGTTGGTAAATATTTCCTTTTGTAGATGTGCCAATACCATATCTCCAACTTCAACTTTTTTTTCTCTCCTTTTCAAATAAATTTTCTTTGTATATTATTGGCTGTTGTATTTGAGTTTTTCTCTTACTTGGTGTAGATCTTGCATATGTTTGGAAAAATCCTCTCCTTCAACACTTCTCTTGTATCCCTCAATATTTGCAAGCTCCTTTAATTTTGAAATACCTCTATGACTATGCCCATAAACAATTTGAAATTAAGTCTTACCTACACTTTTGCTGACTAGGTCATTGTATACAAACTCAGCTTGAGGCAATACCAAATTTCATTGCCTAGGATTGTCACAGCCTAAACATCTTAGCAAATTTCTTAAGCTACGGTTAAAAAATTTGGTTTGCAGAAATAAACTTTAAATTAGTCCCTAATTTCTTCCAAGGATTCCTCCAAAAATGTCTTATAAACTTAGTATCATAGTCTAAAACTATACCTCTTGGTAAACCATGTAATCTAACAACCTTTGTGAAGAATAAATTTGCTACATGTGTTGCATCATTTGTCTTTTTGCATGCTATAAAGTGAGCCATTTTGGAAATGTTGGAAGAATGAAGAAGGAACCTCTTTTAATGTGTTGTCATTGATGCCAACATTAATTATTGACAATTTGTCTAATTCGGTAAACAAAATGAAGACATCTTGATCTGGTAATTTGGTCTAGAATTGCTAATGTTATAAAATTTTACAGTATATTTTTCGGACCACTAAATGCACCTATGATCAAGATTTCAACGATTTTGGATGAACGGGTTGAAAGTTACAAGTAGTAGAAGTTTGACATACAACTTTTTCTTTTACAGTGTAAATGGGTAAGTGTAATCTGGTTTGCATTCCTCCAGTGTTTAGAATTAGTCCATACAATTTTGGGAGATGGTTTATAGATGACAATACACTATATACTTCTGATGGTGTGTGTTTATATGATCAAATGGATTGTTGGTGTGTGATTAGTTGGCTTATTTTGTGATTAGGTCTAATTCCTAGCCGACCTAATACTTGATATGTGTTGAGGAGATTAATTAAGTATTATGGATGTTAAGGGGATTTATTTTAGATCTGTGCTGACCTAAACTAAGTGTTGCATGATTTATTTGGGCACAAATATTTTCTTGAATCAAGTATGGAACCAACAAGGTAGTGATGAATTAAAATAGGACTACATCTAATTAGGCCGACCTAATTGATGTATGTGGATGCAATATGGTATATTTGTAGGAAATTTTTGAGTTGTAAGAATATAGAAGATATGTAATGTGATGTGTGAAAGAAATGATATTGTGAGAACTTGTGAATTTGTGTGTGTGAGATCAGAATAAGGGTAGAATTGTTGAGCGACTGCTAAGTAGGGAAAATTTTTGTATTCAGAGCTTCAAGGGAACTCAATTTAGCAAAAGGAAGGTGCACTTTGTATCAGTTCACATTTTGGTTGTATAGCCATTTCTATTTTGTATCTATTTCTGGTACTGAGCCCCTGTAATATCTTATAACTAGTTATAATATATTGTGACCTAATCCTCACCGTGGTTTTTCCCTTTTTAGGTTTTCCACGTAAAATCTTGGTGTTCACGTGTTATGTGATCTTGTGATTTCTTTCATGCTTTCATTCATAGTTACAGTTAGATATGTTTCGATTATTGGATGGATTATGATTAAATGGTTTAATAGAATACTTATTCACCCCCTCTCAGTATTCTAGGTGTCCAACAAGAAAATCTATCAATAACTACAAAAATAGAATCCTTACCTTGTTGTGTTCTTAGCAGTCCAAGCACAAAATCCATGCTCAGATCTTCCCATAGTTTCTCAGGTATGGGTAATGGTTTATATAGACCTGTCTTTTGACTCCCTCCTTTGGCATATTGAAAAACATGTCATCCTTGCATAAATATTCTAATTCCATCCCTCACCCTTGGCCAAAAATATATTTCACTAAGTTGTGTCATTGTTTTATCAACTCCAAAATGTCTAGCTAAACCACCACAATATTTTTCTCTTATTAAATTATGCCTCATTGATCCTTGAGGTACAAATATTTGTTGTCCTTTGAACAACAATCCATCTTGTATAAAGTAATCCACCCAAGGTGTCCTATCGACACTAGTAGGTTCCATACATGTTGTTCATGCATCTTTAAAATCTAAATCATCCTTATATGATTCTTTTATAACATCAAACCCAATTACTTCAGCTCTCATTTCAGTTAATAGTGTCGCTCTTATACTCAATGCATTTGCTACTTTGTTTAAGCTTCCACTTCTATTCTTTAGGATAAAATTATATCCTCGTAGGAGTTCAACCCACTTCATGTGTCATTGGTTAATCTTGGTTTGGTTATTAATAAATTGCAAAGCATGACGATCTATGTAGAGAGTGAATTCTTTTAAGAGAAAATAATGATGCCACTTCTTTAAAGCTTACACAATGGCATAAAATTCTTGATCATAAATTGAATACCTCTTCTTGGCATCATTAAGTTTTTCACTAAAACATTAATAGGTCAACCCTCTTGACTTAGAACCACTCCTATGGCTGTCCCACTTGCATCACAATCCACTTGAAATACTTTTGCAAAATCAGACAATGCTAACACTGATTCCTCAATGGCCTTCAAAATCTCAAAACTTTTATCTAC
Source organism: Sequoia sempervirens (assembly GCA_007258455.2). NCBI lineage: Eukaryota > Viridiplantae > Streptophyta > Pinopsida > Cupressales > Cupressaceae > Sequoia > Sequoia sempervirens. The sequence goes on along the minus strand of VDFB02353493.1, from coordinate 81,313,228 downwards.
TTCTACTATCCACTTAAAATATTTCTTATCTCCCCTTATAGTTTTAATTATGGGTGCACATATCCTAATAAAATTTCAAATAAATTTGTGATAGAAACTAGCTAAACCACAGAAACTTCGAACCTCATGTATACTTCTAGGTGTTGGCCATTCAATGATAGCTCATACCTTTTTTAGATCCATTTGCAGGCCTTGTGGTGATATGATTGTAAGGAAGTCAAGGTAGCGGAACAACTTCCTACACTAATCTTGAGAGGAGAAAAATGCAAAACTTTATAGATCTTTAACAGTTACAATAACTTAAACAAAAATAAACACAAATATCATGCATACCACAACACAATGATTTACGAAGGGAAAACCCTTTTGGGAGAAAAACCCCACTCCAAAAGCCGCCCAATATATTATTCAAATCAAAAGATTACAATATACTTGCAGCGAAAGCTTCTCATAGGTGTATCACCACCGAAGATCAAGAGAGAACATGACCGCTATCAGACTCTTATAATACACACCCGTCTACATACATCCCAACCATTTATAACAATCTTTCTTTGGAACCTTCTAGAATTAGGGTTTTACAATGTCATTTTTCATTTGGTGTGTTAACGGAAAAACCTTGACATGTCAGCGGGAAAAAACCTTGACGTGTAAATGGGAAAACCTTGATGTGTCAACGATTTTTTTTTTCAGGGTGATGCCCCCGAACCCCATATCTTTCTACAAATGTAGAATATTTGCATGATTAGTCGCCACATACCAACATACATCCTATCAACAATAAACCATATATAATTGCAAGGTTGAGACACATTTTCCCAACAATAACATATCCCAAATAAATTAATTTCTCCTTCATAAAACTGCACTTTTTCACATTCACCAATAACCTTTCTTCCTTGAGCCTTTTTAAGACTTGTCTAATGTGCAATAAATGTTCCTCTTTGTTGCTACTAAAAATTAGAATATCATCAAGATAAACAATCATAAACTTCCCCAAAAATGGTTTCGACACTTCATTCATTAACCTCATAAATGTGTTGGGTGCATTTTTTAATCCGAAGGGCATTACTAACCACTCACACAACCCCTCTTTGGTCTTAAAAGCAATCTTCCACTCATCACTCTCTGTCTTATCCTACTTTGGTGATAACCACTTTTTAAACCAATCTTTGTAAAATACCTAGCCTTTCCCAAACAGTCTATGAGAGCATCCATTATTGGTAAAGGAAAATGATACCATATTATTATTTTGTTGATGGCTATTGAGTCCATGCATATCCTCCATTCACCATCCTTTGGTACAAACACAACTAGTATTGTGCATGGGCTAAGGATTTCTCTAATCAATCCTCTTTCCAATAGTTGTTGCACTTGTTTGTTCACCTCTTTATTTTCTACAAGTGTCAACCTATAGGAAGTCTTGTTGGGTAAAATTTATCTTGGAATCAAATCAACATGATGGCTAATGCTCCTCATAGGTAGTAGTCCTTCTAGAAATTCCTTGGACACAATCTCCTCAAATTCTTCAAGCAAACCCTTTACTTCTAAAGGTACGTCACTATTGTTTGTTGTTGCATCTACTGTAGCTCCTTGGGAACTACTAAAAAACATAGCTTCTCCCCTTTCATCTCTTTCAAGAATTGTTTTCTAGCCACTAGTAGTGTTCTTGGACCACTTTCCACCTCTTCTTCCTTAGTTTCCAATGGCGTAAGAGTGTTTTTTTCCATTTTTCTCCAAAATGTAGGTGTTTTCTCTTCCATTATGGATTTCCTTCCTATCAAACTACCACAGCCTCCCTAAGAGTAGGTGGCATACATCCATAGGCATAATCTTACACCACACCTCATCTTCATAAGTGCTTATTAAAAAATTCACTAGGCATTGTTGAACAACCAAGACTTGGTGCCCTTTTTTTAACCACGACACCTTGTAAGGGGTAGGGTGAGTTTTCCTTTTTAACCCCAAATTATCCACCATTTGAACTAAAACTAAATTATGTCCTCTTCATCATAAGTTCTTCTCCTCTCTCAAGTTCATTTGGTTGACTAACATACCCTATGGGCTTGGTATCTCTCTTTGCTAGGTGTGCACTTGTTGCCCTGCTCTCCTTGATCCTTCTGGTCTATGTTGTGGGCATTCATAAAATCTTGACATGATTGTCCACAAGTAAAACATGCACCTTATAAGCCTCTACCTTGGCCCCTTCCATATCCACTTCTACCTTTTATAGGTTATGGTCTTGATCTTATCTCATCTTTCTCCTTTTGAATTTTTATAGGTCTAGGCTCCTTACCATGGCTGTAATTTTTTTGTTTCTGAACTTTGCCTTTGCTGAATCCAACTCTATCTTTGTTTATTCCTTGCCTTCTTTCCAATTTCTCTTCTTATTTTAGAGCATATTAATATGCTTCTTCCACATTTAATAGCCTTATCATACTTAGTCCATCTTAAATATCACCCTCAATTGATTAACATATCTTGCTACCTTTTATAGTCTAATTCTTTATGACCAGATCTAATGGAAATATTGTAAAAATCCTATGTATGGGCCTTCACACTTAACCCTCTTTATATTAAATTCTACAATTTCTTAAGAAGTTCAAGCTGATAGTCACCAGGTATAAATTTAACCTTCATCTTTCTTACCATTCGATCCCATTGTGTAATTTTATCTCTGCCATTTCTTCTTATCTTAGCTCGCACCTCTTTCCACCAAAGTGATGCATGAACTTTCAATCTTGTTTAAGAAACCTTCACTCTTTTAGGGTCCTCTACTTCATCATATTCAAAGTATTCTTCAATCTTTTTTATTCAATCAATTAATTCATCTAGTTTTAAACTTCTTGAGAAGCTTGGTAATTCCACCCTTGTTCCTTTCCCAATGTTAGAAATAGATCTTATATGCCTTCTTTCTCTCGCATCCATATCTCCATCTACATTTTCACCTTCCTATCCAACCATATCTGCTACTTCTTCATCTTCTTCACTATTTGTATCTTCATGTGCTCTGCCTCTTCTCATTCCACCTTCTACTACATCCATTACTTCTTGCACTCCTCTTAGATTCTCTAATACCTCATCTATTCTTCTTGTTTCTTTTGCAGCTGCAACCTTTGCCATCCTTCTCCTTAGTGGTATCATGCCACTCTAAATATCCTTTATTTTCCTTTTCCTTCTTACTACACTCTCCTAGATACAATATCCCTTGCTATAGGGACACACCCAAACTCACACTCAAAGGGATTCCTTCAAATGTAATCTCAAGTTGCCAACTTTCTTCTTAGAGTTGTAGTTGTGATCTGATACCATGCTGATGGCACCCACCTCCTTGTAGGCACCTAAAAACCCACTCACACATGATCTAATAGTTGGAGAAGGGAAGTTTTTTTTGCTGGGAGCAACTCCTACAACCTTCTACACAGGCTAAATGGTTGTTGTAGGTCAAACAAAAGGTTTAAGAGGCATAAAATTAATTACAGGACAAATATCTAAGTTGTCTAAAATAGACTGTTGTTGGGAGTAGTTGTAGTGATGGGTGTAGGTGACTGTTCACAATTTTAGCAACATAAAATAATTTAAACTTGTAAACAAAAATCAACACTTTCATAGTAACAAGTTTCTCTAACATTTCTTACAACCACAAACACAATATCAGAGAGTAACCCATTGTAAATAAGTAATGATTAGTTTTATTAACTCTAAAAATAAATATGTATAATATTTTTACTCATTTACAATTGTTGTAATAAAATTTGGAGTCTATTGTCCTCTATTTTGTTTTCTTGTTGTCTACTATGCGTCCCTCTATCTACCTTCTAAAAATTCTTCTTGCTGTCCTCTGTTGCTCTTTGTCCTTTTGCTATTGTTGTCCGACGCCCTTTTTTTTTTTTCTGTCCTCTCTATCCTCTTCTTTTCTTGCTTTGTTCTCCTCGAAACTACCAAAAATATGGAAAATTCCCCCAAAAAATCTCGCCTAAACTATTGCAATGTTAAAAAAATTCTATTAATTCCTCAACTACTCCTTTTTTTGAGTTCAAAACTCTTGCTCACATATTCCCTATATCATTCTTCTTATTGTTGCTCATTAAATGAGCTTACGGGTAGGTATTTGTTGCCTCAGACAAAACAAAAAATCAAAATTTAAAATTTAAAATCTCTAACAACTCTTACACATGGTGGCAATTGAGGGAATAATAAAAGATATAAAAAATTGATTCCCATACATCAATATGCTAACCAATGACCATATTAGCTATCAAGAATTTAATGGAATAAAAGTTAGAGCCTATTAATAATAAAATGTTTGGTGCAAACTTGTTCAAAGTGAATACGATATCTAGGAGCTCAGTGAAGCAACAACATTATTGTCATTAGTGAGAATCTTGAAGGGAGTAAAAAATAAGAGATTATTGTGAATATCATTCCATTATGATTTAATTGGAGGAGAATTATAGATATTTGGACGTGATGAAGTAATAAGAGGAGTGGTATCAAAACACGAGAGGAATAATATCCTAATAGAAGCACATGAAGGCATATTGGGAGGTCACGACTCTTGAGAGGGTACTTAAGAGGGTGACATTGGTAGGACTATGGTGACCTACCTTATTTAAGGATGCAAATACTTATGTGAGAGAATGAAACATATGGTAGGGAGTAGGAAGACCCATTAGTAGAGATCAAATTACCTTGATACTTATTTTTGGCATAGGCTTCCTTTGAAAAATGTGATTAATTTTATTACGTCTATTGAACCATAAAATCCCAAGAAACATGCAAGATTTATAATAATAGGGGTAGAATATTTGACTAAATGGTTAGATAAAAAGGATACAAGATATTATACCATGATAACTACAACAAAATTTATCTATAAAAAATTTATAGCAAGATTTGGGTGTCCAATTAGTATAACTAGTGACTAGGGAAAGAACTTTGTCAATCAAACTATTATGGAGATATTAGACAACTTCATGATAATGCATAATAGGAGAAATCCACACCTCCCATAAGTAAATGAGCATAGTGAATATTTTAATAAAATATTTGGTACAACACTAACAAAAAAATTGTAATAGAAATGTGATGGATTAGGATGTTAAAATACTAGTTATTTTATGGATAATATGAACTACATACACAAATATCACCCTTTTCCAACTAGTTATGGACTAGATGAAAACCTTTCCATCTAATACACGGTACCTAACTTGAGATTGGAAAGCACTTTAAGGTTGAAAAATTAAGAATCATTAAAATAAAGATTATTAGATTTGGAGAAATTGATGAGAAAAGATTATTAACATTTTACAATCAAATCTAAGAGAAAGAAGACAAAAAGCATGGTACTTGTTGGGAATTAAATTTACATTTTCCCTTTGGCTTGAGTCCCATACCATTTTGTTCCTTAGCCATATTTTCCAAAGTTTATAACTGATCTAAGATATCTAATATAGGTGGTCTTTTGCCAAATTTCTTACCAAAGTTGGGTAGAGCATAAAAAATTAGGCCTAGTTTCCTTTTGTAGTTGTGTAAAATCCTTTGAGGGAAGAAATAAATGCCTTTGCAAGTTTTACCCTTTCAACTAGCCCAAGTGTAGTTTAGATATCATTTACCACATAATGCATTCTAGTTGGGTTTTCCTATAAATGTCAATTCAATTATTGATTCCTACAAAGGTAGGAAAAAATAGAAAAATCGCTAAGTCTCCATCTTCTGGGAATCCGTTGATCATTTGAACCTCCCCTTTGGTCTACTTTTTTAGTTCAATTAAGTTTTTTTGCATCATTAAGTCTTTTTGGGTGGATGGAATCCATCTTCTCACATCTACCCTTGGTGTCATCATCTTCTTTTTGTTGGCTTTTCTAAGTGAACTTCCCCTTTCTGATGCTTTTTTCTGGTTCACTGCCATTTTCTCGCATAATTCCTTTTGCCGACTTTTCCCATTCATTTGAACTTCCACTCCTTTCTTCATATAGTTTAGATGTATTTGTTTGTAAACCTATTCCATCTAATTTTCTCACATTTTTACCTTGATGAGATCATGTTGACATCATCCCACCTTACTGACCTCCTTGTCAGGACTTTTCATTTAAACTAGACTTTATCCTACGGTTGGTGGGTTCACTTGGTAGACAATTTTTTGTAGAGGTCCAACTAGGTGGAAATTTCCTACTTTTTTTTTGGATGGCCCCTTGAGGCCTACAAAGCTCTATTTTGACATGCAGAAGCCTTCAGTGGTGTCTAGGCATCTGAATTTTTATCATTTTGGATTCACATTCATATTTCACCTACTCCTCTACCAAGTTAGTTTTGATAATGTAATATTTCAATGACCATAACCTACTTGGTGACTCCATGAATGCATTTGGGGGATAAAATTTCAACGTGTAAATTTGATTTCATCTACAATCATTAATGGCTCCCTATTGCCCAATCGCTATAATTTATTATAGAGCCCTTCAATTTGAAGCATCCATTTTGGGTGCACTTCATATTCAACCATTGATTTCAAATCAACACATTATTTCATTTTAGGGTTTGTTATTTCTGTAAGGTTTTATTGAAAGATGGCTATCATTTTTAAGGATTGGACGATATAGGCAGAGCAAAGTAAAAGAATATTCAACAGGGAAAAATGTATAGAAAATTAGTTGTAGAGCAATGGTAAAGTGGTAGGGAGTATTTTTTGATTGTAAAATGAATGTTGTAATGTTATTTTTAGTCTTATGTCTCCATTAATATGTATTTAAACTAAAAAATGTATCATTTTGGGATGTTTTCTATTGGAGATTTTTGCACTATGTTTTCTTTAGTGTTGTCATTGATGTCAACCTATGTCAACCTCTAGTGTGGTCATGTTGAGAAGGAGTTGTGTTGTTGAGCAGGTGTTTTTGATGCAGTTGGTTCACTTGGTTTCCAAGTTCTTTAGAGAAAATTTGAATAGAGAGTGTACAAGGTGACATAGTTGTGTCCTACATTGTGCTTCACACTTTTTCATGGTTGAAGATGTGCTTGTGTAGTTTGGATGAGATGATTAGAGGTGTTATATCTAGAGTTCTAGGTTTTGGATCATGCGGTAGTGGAAGATGTGTCTGATAGTATGTTGCTTGTGAAGAATATTGTCTAGGAGAAATGGATTTGCTTCACATTTCTCCATGTTGTGGTTTCTTGTATTGTGGATTTGGGAACATGCTTATATTTCTTGCATCTACCTTCCCCTGGAGTGTTTGGTGTTCAATTATTTTGCAAGGTTGGTTAGTGAGTTGCATGTCTATGGCATTATGGTTGGTTGCACAATATGATAATATTCTCAATTGAAGGTGGTTGTGGTAGTGTTGCTGAATATTCCAAGATGTTGAGTGATGTTGCTATGTGCTTCATAGGATGTTTTTAGACCTGGTGAAAAGTGATTGATTGTTTAATAGTGAGTGCAAGTTTTTCCAACTTGGTGTGCTATCATTGATTATGAAGATGGTTTATTGTTTGTGGAAGCATGGTGTAGTGTGTTGGTGTAGACTTGGGTCCTAGTTAACCCTTGTTTTGGGCCAACTTCACTTCTTTCCAATATAAAAGTGTTTGGTGTTGACCTATTCGGTGTTTGCACATTTGAGGTGCATATTTTTTATTGAGGCTGACCTAGAGAAGTGGTTTGAGGTTTCCAAAGAAAAAATAAGCAAGGTTAATTGTTGGAGATGTGTGTGTTGTGTTGATTGGAGTGAAATGATGCAAATATAATCAAGTGTTGTGATTTGAGTGTGAGCTTAAATGCCTAAGGCTACCAAAAGCAGTGAGTAGAAGGTGTCTACATTTTTAGTGTACTTGAAGTTGTTGGAGGTAGTGAGCCAAAGTTTGCGGATGGTGTAGATTTGTTGTGGTGGATCTTCTCATTTCTTTGATGTGGTGAACCTCCTTGTAACAGTCTTCTATTTTCTTTCTATTGGGGACATTGAGCCCTTTTGGTAGTGAGCCTTTTGTAATTAGTGTTTTTATTCATATATATGTGAGTTAATCCTCACCGTGCCTTTTCCTTGATTAGGGTTTTCCACGTAAATCTAGTGTTCTATGGTGTATGGTTGTGAATGTGTTTATGTTTCATTAGTTTACATTCATGTTCATGCATAGTAAAGGTTTGAAGGTTAATGAGGGCTTGGATGTTTTAATGTACAACCGTTTGACCCCCCTCTCAGTTGTCCTATGTATCTAACATTTTCTTCAACACATTTTCTACCATGAATGTAATTGAAATTAGGGGAACATGACAAGTTCCAAATGTTGTTATGAATGTGTCGTAACATCTCTTTTGTGTATTTGCATATGATTTTGGATAGTTTATTGATAGATTACTAAGTATATAAGGCTAAATCAATATTTTTTGATATTTGGATAATTAGATCAAATAAAATTGTCCTTCTTGCCATTCACCCTTAATTACTATGAGTTTGGTGTCCTAGAATAGGCACTAATCTCTTGTATGTGTCCTAGTCACTCAAATTAAAATAAAATCATAAAATTTATTTATTTTCAGCTCTAGTTATGTGTTTTTCATGATATCATAGTGTGAAGGGACTAAAGAAGACCATTTTCTAGTGAATCATGGAACTCACCCCACCTTTCATTAGTTTCCAAGGTGTTATATTAGCTATATAGGGGCTAACTATAACTATTTTACTTAGTCTAGTGACAATCTTAGGGGTTGAGTAGGTATGTTGGGTTTAACTATCATTTAATTTATCATTGTTTATCTTAAGTGACTTCAATACTTGTTAAGGTAAACCCTTGGGAATACCCTCTCAAGTTCAAGTTGAGCTCAAAGTGTAGAAGATAAAACCCACTCGTGTTAAGTTGGCTCAGAGTCCTCCATAGATTTGTAGATGAATTGATTTTTATCACATGTTGAAAAACCTAGCCTTGTGAGTAGAATCATGTTTTAAGAAGTGGAGAAAAGTTGTGATTTTGAGATCAAACAAAATAACACCGTTGTTGGGAAGAAGTTACCTTAGTCATTTCCAATGAAGTGTGAGCCCACTGCATGTCTGAAATACCTTTACAACTTGTTTGCCATTTTTTTCCAATAGGATTGTGTTGCATAAGTTTGGAATCCTTTAAACTTATGCAAAAAAATGGCTCTATTGTTGAGGAAGAATTATTTGTTGCTGGGTCTTGGGAAATTGGAAATATCTTAAACACCTCAGCAATAAAAGTTTGCAGTTGTGCAATTTTTTGGGTGAGTCTGATAGCCTGTCAACTTTAACCTAATAAAATGGTGTTCTTGTTAGGAATAAATCTTTGGTTTTATTTTGAAGACCTCTATAATTCATATAAGGTAAGTTTTATTTTTGGTATTTGATGTATTAGCTATTAGAAAATATCTTTCTTCCAAGTGAAGAGTGTAAAATCTATTTCATTCAACCTAGAAATAATAATCAAATCAAATTATTTTGTGATGGAGAGAAGAAGGAAACCCAAATACTAGCAATGAGAAAAGTGATCTTCCACTAGTGCACGAAGACATCCATTATTGGAAGCTCATAGTAATGGTAAGTCATTCAAACATACCTATCAAATCTCATAAGTTTGTTCCATAGGTAAAAATAATTCTTGTATCAATTTTAGAAATCAAAACCTATATACTTTTGATGATTCAAGTAGCAACATAATCAAGAAACATAGAAATATCTAGTCTAATTATGAAGAAAGAAATGATATATATGATTATTGGTTGGAGGGACAAGGATACATATCATAATGCATATCATGATTACCCATATTCTCCTCCCAACACATCATATAATTGTAATAAAGTGCTAGATGAATTGCTATATCAACTCAGAATGGAGACACATAAAAAAATGGTAGCTATTGAGAAAAAGAAGGTGAATTAAACAAAATAAATATGCTTCTTGTTAGGATGAATGTGGATAAAAATTATAATGTACAAATTTTTGGTATGAGTTATCAGGATATAGAAACATATGATACTAGCAAATGTCCTCTTTCTCTGAAGATTTCATATAATAAATAATTTGAACATTAGATAGTTTTCATTGCACCAAAAAGTCGACCTATTAATGCTCAATACAATTTCCCGAGTTAACAGATCCAGAGGAGGCGGTTAGACCATGTCATGAATCTCAAGGGGAGCTAACCATTTGACAACAATCTCCCCCTTAGTGCAAGCTGAGGGGATTTGAATCCAGAACCTTTGGCTCTGATACCAATTGTTGGCCCCACGGTTGTTGTTGCATCAAAAGGTCAACTTGTTAATGCCCGATACAATTGCCAAAGTTAACGGATCCACGGGAGGTAGTTAGTCCATGTCACAAATCCCAAGGGGAGTACTGACCATTTTCCAATAGGAAGGTGTTGCACCACCTTAAATAAGAGCATCAAAAAATTATTGTAGACATTAGGTTGTTGGAGGCTCAACTTTCCACCCTCAAGAATCTAAATGCCCTTTCTTTGAGTATAAAGGAATATCTTCCTTATGAGGAGGATTTTTATCAGTACTATGAAGAAGAGGATGATCAATATGATGCATCAGGATATAAATCCATGGATGGAGAAGATGAATACAGTGATTATGATGCACCTGATGTGTGCTTTCATAACATGCATAGTGTTGATGAAGAACAATGCAATTTTCCTTCTCACAACATGGAACACCCCAAGGAACTCACTCAGTAATCCCTATAGTCCAAGATATCACGTGATGATGTAAAATCCCAACCAAATGTAGTAGTGGTGTAGGTAAGAAATGAATATCATTTGAAATATGAACATGTACCTACACTAAAAGATGGTATTCTTTCTACATTATAGGAAATTTTCATGGGTAGAAGTAAGAAACCACATTACCTGGAAAACATTGGTGGTAGTAGCGTTGTGAAGAAAGTGACATAGAGAAAGGAGGATCCACTGTGGCAATAAATAGTGAAGAGGAAAGAGGTTCCAACAACTTGTGAATGTGAAGCTCCAATTAAAAGGAATAGATTTGAATAATAAGGCATTATATAGACAAAGAGGAAGATTTGTGTATGACTAAACAATCAAGTGAATTAGTTCATGGAATTGATCATATGGTGTGCACACATATTTATGATATCAAGGATGAGCAAGAAACTAGTTTCTTGTTAGATTTTTCCCCTCCTTTAGCCCTACCACTAATAATGAAGCAACTAATATTTGTTCGCATGAGGGTGACATAGACATGGTACCTAGTGATGAGATTGTTGAAATAGATTATAGTATAGTAAATAATTTTAAATTTAAAGATTTCACCCTTGAAGAATGTGAAGATGGTGATCATGTGGATACATATGGGAACTTGTTTATTTCGTGTAGTTCTTGTTATCTTCATCATGTAGAATGTGCTTCAATAAGGTCACCATGTGTTTTTGTTTTGGTGATTGAGGAAGAAGAAATCAAAACAACAAGACAATTTGAAGAATTTAGTTCTTCACTCAAGGAATCTCTTGATATGAAAAGATGTGTTGATAAAATTTGCATCAACATAGGTGACTCGAAGGTATGTTGATTTACTATTATCCCAGAATATTATAAAATTAAAGATGAAGCTTTCTTTCATGATGAAGATATAGCTTTTTATAGTGTGGATGACAATGTGCCTAAGTTTGAGTGTTCCACTTGTGACCAACATGCATATTGTGATGGTGTTGAGAAACAACAAGTTCTCAAGGTTGATGATCGACCAATTTCTCAAGTTTCCTATATGCCTAACTCCAATATTTTTAGTTTGATATGTCAGAAGATAAGTTTACTTCTACATGCCAACAAGATGAAGTGCTATATTTTTATTTTCCATGTGAATGAGAGGTATTCTATTTTTTCCTCAATTCATATGAGGTTAGTAGGTATGAATATACCATGATTTATTTTTATGCTCACTTGAGTTTTTAATTGGTGTCCCCTGCTGCTATAAAAAGGAAGGATTCAATGTTGGGTAGTGTGGTGGCCTATGTTCTATGGTTGCCATATAATGGCAAGGTTAATGGTGGAGCATGTATTCACTCATTTGGTGGTAATTATAGGTTTGTGCTTGAAAGGAGAAGGTTGTACTTGTTGTAACTATGTGAAGGAAATAAAAATCGGTTGAGGGAAATGACTTCTTCGATAGGATGTTATTTGATAGAGGCAAATAATTATGTCCATCCTTTGCAGGGTTGGCCTCCTTTGTGTTAAAAATTTGTTTCACTTCATGACTTTGTTGTTCATGTTGTATCTTGCTAATTGGTTGTGATCTCACCATGTACATACAATTGTTACTCCCCATGATTTAGTCCCATTTATGTTCCCAATTTTGGTTTGGATAGAGATTTAGATTTTCATTGTGCTTGCAAGAGGCACATGTACCCAACTAGAGCCATTTTTGGGACTCAATTTTAAAATTTCCTTTTGGATTGAATCCATCCCTATTGTGCCTTAGCCATATTTTCCCAAGTTTAAACAATTTAAGATATCTAATATGGGTGGTATTTTTCCAAATTCTTAGCAAAGTTGGGTAAAGCATAAAAAATTAGGCCTAGTTTCCTTTTGTAGTTTTGCAAAATTATCTAAGGGAAGAAATTTATGCCTTTGTGGGTTTTCCCCTTCCAACTAGCCCAAGTGAAGTTTAGATATCTTTTACCACATGGTATAGTTCAGTTGGGTTTTCTCATAAATTTTATTTTAGCTATTGATTACCATAAAGGTAGGAAAAAATAGAAAAATTGGCTAAGTGTCGATCTTGCAAGAATCCATCAATCATTTGAACCTCCCCTTTGGTCTTCTTTATTGCAAGAATGATGAAGGTGTTTTCATTTATATCAATTGGTCAATTTATTATCAACCGGTTGTTGTGGCTGTTGGTTGTTCATGTCGAGGATATTGAAAAAATTGTATTGAAGAAAGGTTGTAGGTGTTCAATGGTTTCTCCAGGTTTTGCTCCTATATTTGTGTGGTTTAGATATGTTGATCATGTTTGTTCAATGCAAGTCATGTTCACTAGTTGTGAATTGTGGTTTTCTGTGTTTTTGGTTGAGGTCTGGGAGAAATGTTGTTGGTCTAGATTTCTCTTTGGTAAAGTCTTATGACTTATGGTGCTAGAGTTAAGTTGTTATGATCATGTTGAAGATAATTTTGGTATCTGGAAGGATCATGCTTAATTGTTCTATGTGTATTACATTGGTTTGGCCAACCTTGTGTTGAACACTATAATTCCACCCTAGGATGTTTTGGTGTCAACCTAATTTGAATTTATTGATGGATGGCCGACTTTGGATATGTTTCAAAGTTGAAGATGGTATACATACATGATGAGTTAGTGGTGAAAGAAGAACAAGGAGATAAGTGCAAAGAAAGAGAGAAGATAGATGCAAAATATATGTGAATCAGTGGGTGTGTGATGCGAGTGTGGAAGATCAGTGTGAAGCCTAAATTTTGAGTTTTTAGATGCAGTGAGCTGAAGGTGTACTCTATCATACATGCATGTCTGCAAGTGGTTGAGAAAATTGTGGTGGATTTCTCTGTTGCATTGATATTGTCTTCTCATTGTAACATATCTCTTATATCTTCTTTATATCTCTGTGGTAGTGAGCCCTCCAGGTGATTAGCCATGTTAGACAGTGAGTCCTGATCTAGACAACGAGTCCTTGTTTTGGCAGTGATCCTTGTTTCTTAGTTAGTGAGCCTTTGTAATCAGTTTTGATATTCTCTATAGTGTGAGTTAATCCTCACCATGGTTTTTCCCTTATTGGGTATTCCACATAAATATGGTGTTGTTATGTTTGTGTGATGATTTTTAATTTTTGCACTTGCACTTATTGTTTAATCATTTTAGGAGTGTTAAGGATTTGTTCTAATGGATGATCTAAAGGTTTAAATTTGTTACAACTGATTCACCCCCCCTTTCAGTTGTCTTTTTCAACAATTGGTGTTAGAGCTTGGTTCCTTGGAGAAGAGATTAACCGCTTAACAGAGGTCTGGGATGGCTGGAAAAGTTACTCATGATTATCCAAGGTTTGATGGAACTAATTATGCTATCTAGAAAATACTGATGGAAGAATATTTGGAGTATTATGGATTTTATGTGGAGAAACCTTACAAGAATCCTTACACTCCTCCTGCTAATGGTCTGAGTACGACTGATTAGATCAAGGCACATGAAGCGAACAATAAGGAGAAGTACATTTTGAAGAATAGCCTTGTGCATTCTGAATTGATTAAAGTTCAGAATATGAAGACTGCTAAGGAAGTTTGGGATGCTTTGGAAAAGGTGCATGAAGATGATGAAAGGGTCTGTTAGAACTATAAAAATTTGATGTTTTTACATTTGATTTCATTCATATTTTTCCAAATAGGTGCCTTCTTGAACACTTTCTGCTCATATTTTACCATGTTGCATCATATGTTCCGTTGAATCATGCATTTTGTACATTCTGGTGCCTATTGGCATAGGTCCGTGACTATCTCCCTGATCTATTTTTTGCTTGCAAATGTCTATGTTGCCTATCGGAAAGATGTTTGCAATTGTCACGACGATCAAATTTTTCTTGTAGGTATCGTTCAGTGGGAGTTCTTCTGGGTCTCGGCGACAAAGGTCGATTCATATCGGCGTATGTTTGGTCCTCGGTGAAAGCTCTAACCGAACTCAGCGTGTCACACCGACTAGAGGAAGAGGCTACATCAGCCTAAGTTGCAGTGTCGGCATACTATCATGGTGAACTCTTGTGGTCTCACCGAACAACATATGGGAAACTCACTTCGGCATAACGGGTTGTTTTCAGCGTATGGTTATAATGCTATCTTTTGTCTTAAAAAATAGTGGTAGAGGAGTTGACTTATCGACAAAAGGTCTTAGCTTCGGAGTAGAGTCTCCACGAATCTGATAGGTCTTGCTGACTAAGTCTTGCGAGTGGAGATTTTTGGTAAAGAAAATACAATCCACATGATGTCTTGCCGATGGTCGGATGTCACAGTGACTTGCGAGAAAACAAAGGATGCTTCAGTATGACTCAAGGCAGTCGACGTAGGGTCTCCCCGATATCTCTATGCTACAGCGACAGTGTCAAATGAAAAGTGCATTTCGGTGGGAGAAATCATATGTCATAGCGACTCAGAGTGCATATTGACTCTCGATAAGACACAGTATGGTCTAGGTGACATCTCATCAACCCTGATGAGCTATAGCAAATATGAACGAGGCCAAAGGAGTTCATCGGCGAGAGATATCCGTATGTCTCAGCGACATGAAGGCACGTAAGGAAAAGTATATCGGCAAAACATAATCAAATCTATGTGACATCTCACCAATGGAAGAAGGCTATAGCGAAATGCAAAAGAACAAAAGGATGCTTATTGTCTTCGGTATAGCAAATAGGTGGTCATGATGAAGCATGAAGAACAGAGGAACATGGGCAGGAGCGATTAGCAATATTTTGACTTCGGCATACCTTCAGGACTGTCTTGGCGATTGGTTGGTGAATAAAACATAAATTCTAAATACTGTTGTGGCTGACATGATTTGGGCTCGATTTCTACGGGGGCCGACATGAATTCAAAATGATATGATTCCTAATGCTGGTGTATTTATATGCACCTGGATTGTAATTGAAGATCATCAGATTTTAGATCAGACTTTAGAAATACAGTAGATTAGGAATGGCTACAGTAGAGTAATTTTCTCTTGTCAGAGACTATGTGCATGTTTAAAATGGAAAATTCAATGTGAATCAGCTGGTGTGGCAAGTTATTTTGGTATCAATTGTCTATTGAACTTATTGAAAAGTATTGCTGAAGCTGCCTCCAATTTGATTCTTTCTGGTTGTTTAAATTGACGTAACAAGTTTATGTTCAGTTTGTCAATGCACATTTGATGTATTTGTGTGATTAATCAATTGGTTCTCTCAAGTAGAGATTAAATCCTTTTCATTGATCATAGTAATCAGGAAGATTCATCTGGATTATTAAAGAAGAGCCGAGTAGCTGTAATCTTGCATTGTTTATACAAGTTATGAATAGATCATATGCCTGTAATTTGATTTTCTACCAGAATAAGTTGCCCACTTCTATTTCATTTGACTCCACATACCCAACAAGGCACTGATCTTTGCAATTTCATTATTTGAATTCATTCAATCTCTTTTTATCAATTGATTAAGCATTCTATGATTTAAATTAGAAGATAGTTATCAAGTTTGATTTCATTTTGTTCACTATCATCTGCCATTGTGGAAAAAGCATTTTAGAAGGATAACCATAAGATAAGTCTGCACTATTCAGATAGGTACACCCACCTAGGTCTGGCAGCACTTGAAGAGTAGAAGGTTTAATTCATTTGACCTTGCATGTTACCCTAAAGCGTATCAAGAGATTGGCAGCCTCTTGAGGCATTCAACTTGCGTTTTTGAGAGCTAACAGGGTCAAAGAGGAAAAATTGCAAAATTTGGAGACACAGTTTGAGCTCCTACACATGTCTGAAGATGAGAATGTCAAAGCTTATGTACAAAGATTGGATGAGGTAGTAGCTGGAATGCGATGACTTGGTGCTACTGTAGATGAAACCGAGATTTTAAAGAATATTATTAGAAATTTCCTTGATGCTTACAAGGAAAAGGTATGTGATATTGAAAAAAATATAGATTATAAGACCTACACTAAAGATAAATTGTTGGGATCTCTAACATCTTATGAGATGAGAAAGCCGAATTTGAGAAATGGATTTAATCAGAGACTACTTTTAAGGCTACAAAAGTTGAAGATCTAGATGAAGAAAATCTTGATGAAGTAGAAGCTAACTTTGTGAGAAGGATGAGGAAAGGCTCCAGAAATTATGAAGGTAAGTTACCCTTTAAATGTTTTAGTTGTGGAGGAATAGGTCATTATGTTGTAAAGTGTCCGAAAAGAGCTAAGAGGAATAAACAAAGATAGGAGAAAGAAAAGAAAGGTAAGAAGATCAACATAGAATATTATGTGAATGAGGATGCTAGCATATCTGATGAGTAATTTGATTATGGAGATCTTGATGACAATGAATGCTTGTTCTTGGCTATAAAATATGAACCTACTTTTTTTAATACTAAAAAACGGGTGAAGGAATGCCCTTGGAGAAGGAGAAAAATGAACGTATTGTTATCTCTGCCCTACATGCTAAATAGGAAAAGAATGATTGGGTGTTGAAAAATATGCCTCAACTTGTTGGCTTGAACCTCTCTTAAAGAATTGGAATTTTTCCCTTTGTTGGCCTTCATTGTTGGATTATTGCCGAAATCCAAAACTTTGAAACCTAAGTCGCAGGGTTCTAAAAGATCATAACTTGGCAACATTAAGCTTGTCGTAGGATTGCTAGATTTTTGAACCTTGGAACCTATGTCATGGGGTTCATGAGTTTCATAACCTCCTGACATGGCAATGTCCTTGTTGTCCAGGTTTTAGGCATTTCCTAACCTACGTCAGAAGGTTCTGAAGTTCAGGTTTCTCCCAACTTGGCGATCCCTTTTGTTTTCAGTGTGAATCATGCTTGTCAGTAGGACATTCGTGAATGTCTGTTCGACATTCCATGTCTATTCAACATTATGGTCTGGGCTTATCGATGTGACATGGGGTTATCAAAGAGAGATCTCCCAAAGTCTTGGTGACATTAGAGATTGATACATCGATAGGACTTACTTACATCAGAGGAAGATGATATGTTGTCTCCCCGATATGGTGATGGTTGACTCAATGGATCATGAAGAATGTCATTGTGGGATCTGATAGGTTGATAAGGGAAGATGGTGATTATTGATTGGATGATCATGCGATTCACATCCTTGTTGTGAATTGCGTGGCAGTCATTAGTGTGAACGTGATAAGCTCACCTGGTAACCGACATTGGAACAACTACTCCAGCGACAAATTAAATTAATGTTTGATCTTCATGATGATGACATGATTTGCAGAGGTGATCGAGATCAAATAAAATTAGATGAACAATAGGATGCATTGAATTTAAATTAAAATTCTTTGTATCCAAATTAAATGGCATGCGACTCGATGAAAATGGTGGTTGAATGTTTTTGCATTGTATGCTTTTACGAGCATTGCAACAATGTGAGGAAAATGGTACTTTGTGTGTGAGGTCGACCAAGGGATGGAATTGCTACTGTAAGTTAACACCTAAGAGTAAAGTCTGTAACTATGTATGTAATTTTATTACTGTAATACAAAGTGGCTTTACTTGGTGTGTGGGTTTGTTCTCCCTTAAGGGTTTTCCCACGTAAATCTGGTGTTATCTTTGTGTGATGAATTTGTCTATCCTTTTTTTCTATGAATGTGCATCTCAACGAATGTAACTTGTTAAATGAATGTTTTTTTTGCACTTCTTTCTTAAGGATTTTTCATTAGGAAGGTGTTTCCACACCTCTACTTTCCTTACAAGTGGTATTAGAGCCTAGCCAATTGTGTTATCCTTGTGAGTAGGGCTGGTTTTTGTGCTAATCCTATTTAGTGAGAGTCTTGCAAAAGAAGAACTGATTGTCTTTTTTACAGTTTGAGATGGAAAGTACATCAGGTAGAGTAGAAATTAAAAAGTTCAATGGTGGAAATTTTGAGTTGTGGAAACTAAAATGAAAGACCTATTGGTGGATAGAGACCTCTGGATTGTTGTGTCTGGAACTATGGCACAAGGTATGAAACAAGAAGATTGGGATCTCATAGATAGAAAAGCTAGAGGGTTGATAAGACTTTGTCTTGCCGATTCTATACTCCTAAACATCCATGAGGAGAAGACTGCATCTTCATTATGGAAGAAAATTGGTGACATTTATTAGGGAAATTCTTTGGTGAATAAGTTATTCCTGAGGAAGAATTTGTACTCCTTGAAGATGGAAGAAGGTGCATCTGTAGCAGACCATCTGAATTCATTTAATATGATTGTTGCTCAATTGGAATTTGTGGGTGTGAAGATAGAGGAGGAGGATCATTTTATGCTTCTATTATGTTCCTTACCCGACACTTGGGATCATCTGGTAATGGCTATTGGAAGTACAACAACTACTTTCAAGATGGAAGACCTGGCTGCCTCGCTGTTGTCAGAAGAAATGCGGAGGAAGTATTCTGAAATGACCAAGGATGCTCTTGTTGTTCGGAGTAGATCAAAGGATAGAGGCAAGAAGAAAGACAAGAAATATAAATCCAAATCTGAAGGGAGATCAAAGTCTCCTGGTAAGAAGTCCAAGGTGAAATGCTGGAACTGTGGGCAGACTGGTCATATCCAAAAGGATTGTAAGGAGGAAAAAAAGAAGAAGAAGAAGAGCAACTCTTTAGACAATGACTCTTCTCAAAGTGATACAGATGCCTTCATTGCAACCTTGGTGACTCAGGCATCAGATGATGTTTGGTTGATTGACTCGGGTGCATCTTTTCACATGACATCTCACAAAGATTGGTTCACTAAGTATGAAAAGTATTCTGGTGGAAAGGTGTACTTGGAAAGTGATTCAACTCTAGAGATTGTTGGCCATGGAAGAGTCAAAATACAATTCCCTAATGGAAGAATCAAAGGAATTGATGGTATACTGCACATACCAGGTTTGGCTCGTAACCTACTTTCTATTAGTAAGTTGAATGATGTTGGCGTGCAAGTTTCTTTCTCAAGTGGAGGTTGTAAGATGACTAGAGGCTCAATGGTGCTAGCTAAGGGTGCATGCATAGGCACTCTATACAAGTTGGATGCATGCCCTGTTCAATGTAACATTGTCTCTGTAAATTCAAGCAAAGCTGCTCGTGTAGAGAAGGAGAATGAAGCTCATCTGGGTGCAAATTCCTTGGAAGTGAAACTCCTAGTAGAGAAAACCATGTTGTGGCATCATAGACTCGGTCACATAGGAGAGAAAGGCTTAAAACCCTTGAAAAATAAAAATCTAGTTGAAGGGCTTGTTGATTGTAACCTTGAGTTCGATTTTTGTGAACATTGCATTTATGGAAAGCAACACCATGTTTCATTTTATTCGAGTCCTCATAAATCTTTTGGCATACTGGATTATTTTTATTTTGATGTATTTGGTCCAGTGAATGTTCCTTCGTTATCAAAGTCTAGATATTATGTTTCTTTTATTGATGACTATTCGAGAAGGGAATTTGTGTATTTTCTAAAGAGTAAATAAGAAGTGTTCAATCGGTTTAAAGAGTTTAAAAACTTGGTAGAAAATCAGACTGGAAGGAAAATTAAATGCTTGAGGATAGATAATGGTGGTGAGTTTTTTCTACAAATTTTGAAAGGTACTATAAAGACCATGGGATTAAAAGGCATAAAACTATGCATTATACTCCAAAGCAGAATGGAGTTGCTGAAAGGTTAAACATGACGCTAATGGAAAGAGCAAGAAGTATGTTGAGTAGTTTTGGTCTGGAGCAGAAGTTCTAGGCTGAGGCTATGGCTATAGCATGTTACTTGATAATTTGTTCACCTTGTTTGGCTCTTGTTGACAAAACACCCTTGGAAGCATGGTCTGATAAGAAGCCCTCTCTGAGACATATTTGTGTCTTTGGCTGTGAGGCATATGCATATGTGTTGAATGAGAAAAGATCAAAGTTGGAGAACAAGGCTGTCAAATGTATCTTCATTGGCTATGGCATTGGTGTGAAAGGATACAAGCTTTGGAATCCTGTTATTGAGAAGGTTTTGTACAACATAAGTGTAATCTTTCATGAGCTGAAGCCTTCAGTAGCTGGTATGAAGTTAGAGATAGATAAAAAGGAAAAGAAGAATGATGTAGTTGAAATTCTTTGAACTCCAGATAAAGAGGAACTACAAAGTGTACCTAAAATTGAGGAGAGTTCTAGCAGCTCTGAGAGTTCTAAAGAAGAACCACAAGCTCAAACTCAGCTTGTGAGGAGGTCTACACATGAAAAGCATCAACCTGATAGGTATGGATTTTCTATGTTGGATTCGAACAATGCTTATGCATTGATGAGCCTAGGACTATGAAGGAGGCCATTAATATATCTGATTCAAATTCCTGGTTGGAAGCCATGAATGAGGAAATGGCGGCATTGAAAAAGAATGAAACCTGGGATTTGGTACCCCTGCTTGAAGGGAAAAATATTGTTGGTTGTAAATGGGTATTTAGGAAGAAGACTGGTCTGGATGGCAGTGTTGAGAAGTATAAAGCTTGGTTGGTCATGAAAGGTTATTCCCAAGTGGAGGGAATTGATTATGGAGAAATTTTTTCTCCTGTAGCTAAGCTGACATTTATTAGATTTTTTTTGTCACTTGCAGTAGTGTATGACTTAGAGATTGAGCAGATGGATGTGAAGACATCGTTTCTTCATGGAGAGTTGAAAGAAGAAATTTATATGTCCCAACCTGAGCACTTTGTTGAAAAAGGTAAATAAAGCCTAGTTTGCAAGTAAAAGAAATCTTTGTATGGTTTGAAGCAATCGCCTAGAATGTGATACCAAAAGTTTGACACCTTTGTGCTGTCATTGGGATTTGTGAGATCAAAATATGATCATTATGTGTATTACAAAACTAAAAATGATCATTTGCTTATTATTTCCCTATACGTGGATAATATGTTATTCTTTGGGAATAGTAAGGGTATGATTTCTGCTTTAAAATATTAGTTGTCAGCATAGTTTGAAATGAAAGATTTAGGTGTAGCAAGGTATATTATAGGAATGGAAATCAGGAGGGATAGGGGAAGTTGAAAGCTTTGGATCAGCCAGAGTAAGTATATCAACACTGTCCTAGAGAGATTTGGTATGATTGATTGCAAGCAGCTAGTTGTTCCAGTGTTGCAGGGAATGAAGCTATCTATTGAAGATTGTCCAAAATATCCTACCGAGATGGAGAACATGACCAGAGTGCCTTATGCAAGTGTTGTTGGTAGTTTAATGTATGCAATGGTCTGTACAAGGCCAAAAATTTCCCAAGCAATGGGAGTACTTAGTCAATTTATGGCTAATCCAGGAAGACTATATTGGGATGATGTGAAGAGAGTTTTTAGATATTTGAAGGGTACCTTAGAGTTTTCTTTGTGTTATCATGGCAACTCGGTTGGATCAAAAAGATCTCTTAGCTTTCATGGGTATGTGGATTTTGATTGGGCAGGGGACATTGATAGCAGAAGATCCACCAGTGGATACATCTTCATGTTATTTGGTGGTGCAGTGAGTTGGATGAGTAAGTGGCAGGTTGTAGTCACTTTATCTACTACTGAGGCAAAGTATATGGCAGCAACACATGCCTGCAAAGAAGTTGTTTGGCTTATACATTTGTGTTTTGATGTTGGGTTTGATGTAGGATAAATTACGATTTTCTATGATAGTCAGAGTACTATTTGTTTGGAAAAAAATCCAACTTTCCATGCTAGGACGAAGCATATCAATGTTCAGTATCATTTTTTTCATGATATGGTGGAGGATGGAAAGGTTAATCTTGAAAAAATGGATACTCTAGAGAATTTTTCTGATGCATTGATAAAGCCTGTGAGCATAGAAAAGTATAGGTGGTGTTACAGTTCAATGGGCCTTGGGGCCTATGACTTTCAATAAGTTCGGGTTTAGAGGAAGCTAGTAAGTCTTCGTCAAGAGGGAGCTTGTTAGAAAATATGCCTCAACTTGCTGGGTTGAACCTATCTTAAAGACTTGGTGTTTTTCCCTTTGTTGGCCTTCATTTTTGGACTATCACCAAAATCCAGAACCTTGAAACCTAAGTCGCGGGGTTCTGAAAGATCATAACTTGGGTGATATTGAGCTTGTCCTAAGATCATTGTATTTCCAAACCTTGGAACCTATGTCACAGGGTTCGTGAGTTTCATAACCTCCTGAAATGGTGATGTCCTTATTGTCATAGGTTTTAGGAATTTCCTAACCTCCGATTAAAGGTTCTGAAGTTTGGGTTTCTCTCGACTTGGTGATCCCTTTTGTTGTCGGCGTGAGTCATGATTTTCAGTAGGACATTTGTGAATGTCTCTTCGACATTCCATGTTTGTTTGACATTCTATTATGGGCTTTCGATGTGACATGGGGTTATTGGAGAGAGATCTCCCAAAGTCTTGGTGACATCAGAGATCGGTACATCGATGGGTTTTTCTTACATCGGAGGGAGACAATATGTTGTCTGCCTGATATGGCAATGGTTGACTCGGTGGATCATGAAGAATGCCATGGTGGGTTCTGATAGGTTGATAAGGGTAGATGGCAATTATCGATTTGATGATCGTGCAATTCACATCCTTGATTTGAATTGCATGATAGTCATTAGTGTGAATGTGAGAAGCTCACCTGGTAATCGACATTGGAACAACTACTCCAATGAAAAATTAAATGAATATTTTATCTTCATGACGGCAACATGATTTGCAGAGGTGATCAAGATCAAATCAGATCAAATGAACAACATGATGCATCAAATGTAAATTCAAATTATTTGTATCAGAATTAAATGGCGTGCGGCTTGATGAAAATAGTGGTTGAATTTTTTTACATTGTATGCTTTTACGAGCATTGCAACAGTGTGAGGAAAATGATAATCTATGTGTGGGTTCGACCAAGGGATTGCATTGATACTGTGAGTTAACACCTGAGAGTAAAGTTTCTAACTATGTATGTAATTTGTTTTATTGTAATACAAAGTGGCTTTACTTGGTGTGTGGGTTTTTTCTCTCGTAAGGGTTTTCCCACATAAATCTAGTGTTATCTCTATGTGTGATGAATTTGTCTATCCTTTTGTTCTATGAATGTGCATCTCAACAAATTTAACTTGTTAAATGAATTTTTGTTATGCTCTTCTTTCCTAAGGATTTTGCATTAGGAAGGCATTTCCACACCTCTTCTTTCCTTACATTGGGTTGTTGACAATGGTTGTTCACATCACATGACTGGTGATAAGAGTAAGTTTGTTAAACTTAAAAATTATGATGGAGGCTTGGTTATGTTTGGAGATGACACTGGTGCTAAAATTTGTGGGATAGGTTTAATAAGTTTTGATGGAAATCGTAATACTAATTATGTCTACTATGCTAAGGGTTTAAGGCATAATCTCTTAATTGTTGGACAAATGTGCAGTAAAAGAGATAATCTTGCATTTAAGGATGAGATATGTGAGATTAGGAAAGGATCCAGAATAGTGATTGCTGCAGGAAAGAAATATGAAGGAAATATCTATCAACTTAAGGGTGTTGATGGATGATGCTTTATGACTCAAATTAATGACAATTGGTTATGGCATCAAATAATGTGTCACATGAATTTTGATAACTTGGCGAAGATTAGTGTAGTTTAGGCCGTGAGAGATTTACCAAAGATTACAAAGCCTGTTAATGCTATTTGCAAGAATTGTCATTGGAAAGCAAGCAAGAAGCCATTATAGATCAAAGGAAAAATCTACTACTGGACTATTGGATTTAATTTATACAAATATATGTGGTCCTACAAGAGTGAGAAGTATACAAGTTGAAAGGTACTTTATGCTTTTGATTGATGATTATTCCAGATATACATTGGTTACATTTCTTATAGAAAAGTCTGATGCATTAGATAGATTCAAGAAATTCAAAGCTATGGTTGAAAATGAAGTGAATTTGAGGATAAAATGCTTAAGGTCTGATAGAGGTGGAGAATTCACCTCCCATGAGTGTAATATGTTTTGTGAAGTACACAGAATAAAGAGATAGTTATCTACTTTGAGAACTCCTCAGCAGAATGGAGTTATTGAAAGAAAGAACATAACAATTAAGGAGGTTGCTAAATCAATGATTATTGAGGTAGGTTTATTAGAAGTTTACTGGAGAGAAGCTATTCATACTATTTTTTATGTATTCAATCGAGTTCAAGCAAGAGAAAATGGTACAAAGACCCCCTATGAGCTATGGTGTGGAAGAATTCCTATTGTTAAGTATTTCAAGGTATGTGGAAGCAAATGTTATATTAGAAGAGATGAAACTTTAGGAAATTTTGATGCAAGAAGTGATGAAAGCATTTTTCTTGGATATTCTACTAAAAGAAAGGCTTATAGACGTTTCAATAAGAGACTGAGAAAGATTGTAGAAAGTGCACATGCCAAGGTTGATGAAGTAATGAATAATTCAATTGATGTGGATGGATATGTATCTGATGAACTTGATTGTGTAAGAATTGAAGAAATTGTGGAAGAATATGAAAAGGATGAGCAAGAGAAGAAGAATCTTCGGTGGTGTCCCCTAAGACACCTAGATATGTGCAGAAGAATCATTCAGAAAATTAGATCATTGGAGACAAGAAAAAAGGTGTATTGACCGGAAGCAAAGTTGCTACTAGTAAAGTAAATCTATGTTTACTTTCTGAGATTGAACTGAAGATTGTAAGTGAAGCATGTAAAGATGAACATTGGATGAAAGTTATGAAAGAAGAACTTATACAGACTGAGAAGAATCAAACTTAGGAATTGATCCCAAGATCGACAGACAAAAACATTATTGGATCAAAGTGGGTATTCAAAAATAAGTTGAATGAGAATCGAGAAGTGGTCAGAAACAAAGCAAGGCTTGTGTGTAAAGGTTACTTACAAGTAGAAGGCATAGATTTTCAGGAGACTTTTGCTCTAGTGGCAAGAATGGAAGCTATAAGGATATTCTTAGCATTTTTTGCTCATAAAGATTTCAAGATCTATCAAATGGATGCCAAGTCTACATTTTTTAATGGTGAGCTAGAAGAAGAGGTCTACATGGAACAACTAGAAGGATTTCAATTGTTAGATCAACTGGATATGGTGTGCAGATTGAAGAAAGCTTTATACGGATTGAAGCAAGCTCCTAGATCTTGGTATGTAAGGTTAGACAGGTATTTGATTTGGCAAGGTTTCAACAAAGGCATGGTAGATACTAATCTGTATTTTAAAATTGAAAATGACAAAATCTTGATTGTAGTTGTATATGTTGATGACATTATTTTTGGAGGAAATGAAACTATGAGTAAGATGTTTGTGGAAGAGATGCAAAAAGAATTTGAAATGTATATGTTTGGAGTGATGAATTTCTTTCTTGGGCTACAAATTAATCAAACAAAGAAAGGAATTTTTATTTCACAATCTAAGTATCTGAAAGAGATGTTGAAAAAGTTTGGGATGGATGGTTCCAAACCGGTATGCACTCCTATGGTGACTAGTTGCAAATTAGGTAAAGATGATGATTCACCTATGGCTGATTAGAGCAAAAATAGATCTATGATTGGTGGACTATTGTATTTGACTGCTACTAGACTAAATTGTGCATGTTGTATGTCTTGTGGCTAGATTTCAAGAAGATCCTAAGGAAACACATTTTGTTGCTATTAAAAGAATATTCAGATATTTGAATGGGACTCTAGATTATAGGTTATGGTATCCTAAGGATATTGACTTCACACTAAGTGCTTATATAGATGCAGATTGGGTTGGATGTGTAGATGACAGAAAGAGTACAAGTGGTGGTGCATTTTTTCTTGGTTGCAGATTGGTGGCATGGTTGAGTAAAAAGAAAATTTCAGTTTCCTTGTCTACTGCTGAAGTTGAGTATATTGCTACTGCATCTTGTTGTACACAAGTTCTATGGATGAAACCGACATTGAAAGATATCACAGTGGTGTATGATGATCCTATTTCTATCTTCTATGATAACACAAGTGCAATTGACATTTCAAAGAATCCAGTGATGCACTAGAGGACAAAGCATATATCTATCAGGTATCATTTCTTGAGAGAGAAGGTTGAGTATGCAGTAAAGCTTGAGTATGTCCCTACGAAGGATCAGAGTGCTGATATATTTACGAAGGCTCTTCCTAAAGATACTTTTGAGTATCTCCAGGAGATATTAGGGGTCATTCCCCCTCCTTTCATAAACTGGATGCATATGGAGATGCATTAGTTTGGTAGATCTATGGATCTATCTTTCTTCTAGATTGATGTTTGGTGGCTACCTCTCAAGGGGAGCAAGTAGTGTCATGTATTGTCCATGTATGAGTATTATGTTTCTAATTTCAAAGGGGAAATCAATGTAAAATATATTTTTCCTTTGCGATTGATTTCAAAGGGGGAGATGAAGTATGTGAAAAAAATTATCTACTAAGGGGGAGAAACAGGAAGAAAAATCTTGAGAAGTGTATTCAGAGCTAGTACATTGCCTTTGATGGTTTATCATATCATGTGTTTCCATCAATGACAAAGGGGGAGATAGTTGCAAGAATGATGAAGGTGTTGTCGTTGTCAATTGGTCAATTGATTATCAACTCGTTGATGTGGATGTTGGTTGTTCATATCGAGGATATTGAGAAAATTATATTGAAGAAAGGTTTCAGGTGTTTGGTGGTTGCTCCAAGTTTTTCTCTAGGATTTTCCCCTATGTTTGTGTGGTTCAAATATTTTGATCATGTTTGTTGGAAGTGACTATGTCTAGATTTTTGGCTTCTGATTCATTGTATAGTGTGAGTTATGTTCACCAATTGTGAATTGTGGTTTTCTGTGTTTTTGGATGAGGTGCAGGAGAAATGGTGTTGGTATGGATTTCTCTTTGGTAAAGTATTATGACTTGTGGTTCTAGAGTTAAGTTGTTATGATCGTGTTGAAGATATTTTTTGTATATGGAAGGATCATGCTTAATTGTTCTGTGTTTTACACTAGTTTGGTTGACCTTGTGTTAAACACTATCTTTGGAATTGAGGAAGCGTGTTGGACCTATTTGGGTCCTCATCAAGCATGTGTTTGGGTCACCCTCATTCTAATTCCACCCTAGGATGTTTTGGTGCTGACCTAATTTAAATTTTTTGATGGATGGCCGACTTTGGATATGTTTCAATGTTGAAGATGGATAAATACATGATGAGTTAGCAGTGAAAGAAGAACATAAATGCATGATGAGTTAGCGGTGAAAGAAGAATAGGGAGATAAGTTCAAAGAAATAAAGCAGATAGATGTGAAATAGATGCAAATCAGTGGGTGTATGTGATGCGAGTGTGGCAGATCAGTGTGAAGCTTAAATGCTGAGTTTTCGGATGCAGTGAGCTAAAGATGTACTCTATCATACATGCATGTCTGCAAGTGGTTGAGAAAATTGTGGTGGATTTCTTTGTTGCATTGAGATTGTATTCTCTCTATAACATATCTCTTCTATATTGTTTGTATCTTTTTGGTAGTAAGCCCTCTAGGTGGTTAGCCCTATTGGATAGTGAGTCTTGATCTAGATAGCGAGTCCTTGTTTTGGAAGTGAGCCTTATTTCTCAAGTAGTGAGCCTTTGTAATTAGTTTTGATATTCTCTATAGTGTGAGTTAATCCTCAACATGGTTTTTCCCTTATTGGGTTTTCCACGTAAATCCAGTGTTGTGTTTGTGTGATGATTTTTAGTTTTTGCACTTGCACTTAATGTTTAATCATTTTAGTAGTGTTAAGGATTTATTCTGATGGATGATCTAAAGGTTTAGATTTGTTACAACTAATTCAACCCCCCCTCTTAGTTGTCTTGTTCAACATTCTTTTCGAGTTTAGTTAAGTTTGTTCACATCATTAAGTATTTGCAATAGAATGAATTACATTTTCCTGCATCTGCCCTTGGTGTCATCATCTTCCTTTTGTGGGATTTTCTAATTGAACTTCCTCTTTCAAATGCTTTTGTCTGTTTCACTTCCATTTTTTTGCATATTTCATTTTACATACTTTTCTCATTCATTTGAACCTCCAATCCCAATGTTCTTCATCCAATTCAAATTCCTTCATCTGTAAACATGTTCAATACTAATTTCCTATATTTGTACCTTGATGATGTCATGCTAACATCATCCCACCTTGTTGATGTCCCTGTCAAGAATTTTCATTCAAACTAATTTTTTTTCTACAATTGGTGGGTTCACTTGGTTCTTTCTGCATGGTTCACTTGGTTGAATTTTTTTGCAGAGGTCCAATTAGGTGGCAACTCCTTTCTTTTTTTTCTAATGGCCCCTTGAGGCCCTCAAAGCTCCAATTCAACATGTAGAAGGCTTTGATGGTGTTTGACCATCTAATTTTTTGTCATTTTGGCTTTGTATTTGTATTTCACCTACTCCTCTACCAAGTTAGGTGTCATTAATGTAATCTTTCAATGACCATGGCATACTAGGCAACCCCCTGAATATGTTTGGGTAGCAAAAAAAATCAATGTACGAATTTGATTTCATCTACCACCATTAATGGTGTCGTGTTTCTCAACCCCCAAAATTTATTATAGAGCCCTTCTTTCAATCTGAGACATCTATTTTGGGTGCAGTTCATCTTCAACCATTCATTTCAAATTACTATAGTGTTTCATTTTGTAGTGTAGAAAAATGTATCCCTTTACATTTTCACACTTAATTTGGAATTAATATTAAAATAAGACTTAAACATGCCTTCATTTAGTGTTGTAATATGTATTTTACATATTCATATTAAGTTTAGGGCCCTATTAATTAAAATGGACTTAATTGTACCTTATTCTTGGTGTTGTAAAGTGTACCCCTTTACACTTTCACACTTATTTAGGGATCCTTTAATTAATTGAGCTTAATTTTCCTTAATTGGCCCCTTCAATTCAAATCTAAGCCTATTTAATCATATTTTTTGAAGAGGATACCCGACATTCATTAATGCTTTAACATAACACTTCTCATTGAGCAATATGTGTCCTAGGTGGGTGACCTAGGACACATTCACCCATGGGAAAAGGGTCCTCCCTTAGACCTAGGACCTAAATTTATATTATGTTTTTAACGGTATTTTAACATATTCAAATCCATATTCAGATGTCGGCTTGTGATATTTGAATTTTGAAAAATTAAGGATACATATCTATAAATATAAGGTTATTTCACTAAGTTTCATCTAAGAGTTTTCAAGTTAGAATTCAAGAGCAAGTTTAAGAGCGTTTCAAGAGCAATTCAAGGAAGAATTATTGAAGAATTATTGTAACAATCAAGATCCAATTGTCAAATCAAAGTCTTCTTGCATCATGCATGTTATTGGAGCTAATATGGTGATGTAAGTTTCATGATCCATTCAAGCATTTAAAGCATTATCTCAAGTCAATATTTAAGGTTAAAGATCCACATCCATTCAAGCAATTTCATGCAAGTTGTAGATTTACATTCCAAGGCTTATTCAGGGGTTTAGTGAGTTGTGACATTGAGTTATTCATTCATAATTCCTTTTATGATATTTTATTTCATTTCAAGGTTTGATTACCAAAACAAGTTTTGATCAAGGAAAACCCCCATTCACCAAAAACAAAACATTTTCCCCTCTTGATTTATGTTTGCAAATTTAGGTGGAAGAAATATTGAAGATCTCTTGAGAATAAAAATTGGAGAAGTTGTCAAAGTTTCAAAAGTTGTCATAAAAGTTGTCATCTCATGGAAACTAACTTGCAAAAAATATTTCTGGCTTTTCAAACCTGAAACTTGGGCAAATTGAATGATTTAGATCTATAGTAGAGGCTCTTGAAAGTTGTAGACAAACCCTAACTCAGGACCCATTTTCCCCTGGCTGAATGAGTCCTAGATTAGCTTCAACAACTAACTTTTGGTGATTGGTACACATCATCTTACCTCTTTCTGATATGTGATTTGATTTCTAGTTCCACCAGTATTGAGCTTAATCTATTAGATCCAAGTTGTGGATAGCATTTTGGAGTTAATTTACTATTTTTAGTTTTTCTCCCCAAAGTGTTGTTTAACCAAGACCCCCATCCTTGCAAAAAAAGGAAATTTGTAGATTCACACTTTAACTTGATTCACCTAAGGGTTGATAGTCATTTCATTCTGTGGATCTCATTTCCTAATGAATTGAAGAATAATAGGTCCCTAAGTGGTTCATCAATCCCATTTTGGCAACCCACCTACATTTTTATTTATTTCACATTTTAGGATTTGTTCTTGTCGTAAGGTTTTATTAGAAGATGATTATTAATTTTCAAGATTGGACGATATAGGTAGAGTAGAGAAAAAAATTCAAAAGGGAAAAATTTACATTAGATCAATTCTAGAGCAATGGTAAAGTGGTAGGGAGTGTTTTCTTATTGTAAAATGAATGTTGTAATGTTATTTTTAGTCTTATGTCTCCATTAATATGTATTTAAACTCAAAAAATGTATCATTTTGGGATGTTTTCTTCAACACATTTGTTGCTATGAATGTAATTGCAATTGTATTTAAAATCTTGTTATGAATGTGTTGTAACATCTCTTTTGATGAGGTGGTTAATACATGAGGCATAATTTGAAGAGATGGACGAAGAAGGTGGATATGGAGCTAATTATGAGAGGTGATGGGAAGTACCTCGGGTTAATGTTTAAGCTTGGTTGGGCCATGCATAACTTTAATGAATGGGCTTGTCAAAGGCTCAACAAATCTTTACTGATATTTAGATTCAATTCTCTGTTTCGTTGGGCCTCTCATTTTGATGTGACTTCTTCATGTCATGTGGAGTTATTTTTGAATCTCATTGACATTGCTAAAATATTTCATAAAATTAAGGATTTATACTTAGGGATTTCAATACTTGGCCTCGTGGCCACTTGGCATTGGTACTTGTGCATGAATAATTTGAATGAAAAATTCATTTTTCACAACCTGAGCATTTGGTGTCTAAGGATTTTTAATCATGGGCTCGCAAAGATATCCTCCTTGGAAATGATATATGGTGCGTGTAATCTACAGTTGCCTTAATCACTCATTATTATCTTGGCTGGCATAATAATGGTGTTTCATGGGTGATTTTTCACACTGAAGGCTATTTTAATTTCCTTCTCTCATAGGGTTACTAGTTTCTCAAAGTGAAGTGTATCAAAATGGGAGGTGACAGGGTAAGGGTTGAGCCGAATAACTGCAAAGAATTTTGAAAGGATCCCTTGGTGTGGCATATTTGCACTGAAGGTGGGTTGACGTCGTTGATGGAGTGCTTAGTGGGACATGATATGAGGATGTCGACTCAGTTTGTGAGCTCTTAGAAAGATAGGAGGGTCAAGATGGGAGGTATCTCTTTCGAGGTTAATGAGGAAGTCATAGCTCAGGTGATTGGGATTTCATGTAGCGGTATAAAGTACAAAAAACACACCAAGACCCATGATAATGAAAGTCTCAATTCTTTCTTTAAATACAATGAGAAACCGGTCAGGTCTCAGTCAAGTTTTGAAAGGGAAGCGCTCCCTCATCTTTGGGATCGGGTTTTTCTGGCTATTATGAAATATGTGACTTTAGAAGGTAGGCATAGGGTGTTTTACTATTATCATCTGCCTCTTCTCAATCATCTTCACCACAAAATACTATTAAGTTTCCATTTCTTCTTGCTAACTAATTTGGAAAATTCTGTTAAGATGTGTTTAAACACTATTTCCCAAAACTCTGATGAAAATCTCCCCTACCTCTCCACTAGGGCTTCATCCTAAGGCTTTACCACTTCCATTTAGCTCTTTTCCCACCCAAACCTATATCTGTTGTCCATATTGAGGAGCTCGAACCCCTTGACCAACCCATTATGAATCCCTCCCTGCCCAAGTCTATGGTCCCTAAAAGGAAAACCCCTTTGATGGACACCGAAACTATGAATAACCCCAGGCCTAAACCCCCTGCCAAAAAAAAGAAGGGTGGTGCAGGGACTGCTCAGTCGAAAGTAGTTGTCGGGCTTTGTGAGCTCAAAATTTCTACCCACAAGAAGGAAAGAAAACCAACAAAAAGGAAGAAAGGTAAGGAAGAGGGTAAATGCTAGGTGGAGTTGCCGACTATGGATAGTGAAGGGAAGGACAATGTGGGTAAAGATTCCAAGGGGAACATCATGGTGGCTACTATTGAAAATTCGGGGATGGAGAACACTAGCATCAAGAGATCCCATAGATTGGTGAAAAATAAAAAGGAGGTGCTTGTGAATGATATTTTGAATGATGAGGAGCAGACTGACAACAAATGCAAGAGTAAGAAAGATGAGATGGAGGAGGAGGAATTTGTGGAGGGACCTAGTCACTTTTCTGACTTTAATAGGATGTTCCAGGATGATTTGATGACCCACTCCTCGGACCCTAGGGATATGGAGGAAGATAATGCTAAGACTATGGTCAAGGAGGATGATTATAGCAAGCTATTAGAGTGCATGGATAAACTTGAAAGGAAATTTTCTAAGTTGACTCAGTTCACCATTAAAATTATCCACCGTTCTGTAGGTACCCTTTTTGTTGTGCTGAAGGAAGAAGTGGACAAGAAGAATATGGAGGAGGTCCCTAACTGGGTTGGGGAGGATGTTTTAAACCTCCTCATATAGAAATGGGAGGGTATAGCAAATTAGTCTATTGTATCTTTGTTTTGTTTTGTTGTTGGGTCTTCATGTGTCAGCTGTCAATTTGTTGTCTCTATCTCTTGTTGTTTTGGATAATATTTTAATGTTCTAGACTTGATCTTTTTTGGCCCTTTGGGCTCATGGTGTAAAGGGTACTACACCCTGTAAATGTAACTTATTATATCAAAAACATCTCTTTTGTGTGACATCCACCCACAAAATTTTTTCTGCTCCTCTCTACTGCTCCTCTAGTTTTGAATTGCTTGTGCGCAGGGTAGACTCTATGTTGGGGGTAACCCTACAATCCCCCCTATCCTCTTTTGACTAGATTCTTGCAACAACATATGTTGTGTTGACTTCCTCGGGGGTCTCTCATTCGTTTTCTGCTATTGGGGACCCTGAAATTCCTAGTCAACTTGCTATAGAAGTGCCTACAATCCCTATCACTCAAGATTTAAACGGATGGAAAGACGTGTTGACTAACTCAAGTTTGGTGGACAAGTCTTCTCTTCCTTGTCCTAAGGTAGAGATCTTTGTATCAGGTACTAATTTCTCTATCCCTAAAGCTATTAGTGATAGGATTGTTTCTTCCATGGAGAAAGCAGTTGTAAGTAGGTTATTCTCTTTTCATCCTACTATCGATATGGTGAGGAGATGGGCATCTGCAAAATGGTGCTTAAAGGGTAGTGTGAGTTTCTGCACCATGGCTCGTGGACTCTTCCTCTTCAAATTCATGGCTGAAGAGGATTTGATCTATGTCCTCTCTTCGGGTCCCTAGGTCTATGGAAAGCATGGGTTATCTTTGTGCTGATGGAAGTTGGGTTTTGATCCTATTATCGATCTCAATAGGTCAGATCCTATGTGGGTGCAGCTTCTAGGACTTCCTCTGGAATACTGGGATGATGCAGTTTTTAAAAGTATCGGTGATTCATTGGGTCATTTCATCACCTCGAATTCAATCACCAAATCTATGTCTAGGTTAGTATTTGCACGCTTCTGTGTCAACATTGATATAAATAAGTCCTTACCCAATTTTGTGAAGCTTTGTTTCAAATTTGGGTCTTGAACCCAACTGGTTTGCTATGAGCATGTGGTGATTTATTGCCAAAAATGTGCTAAGCCCGGCCACCTCATTTCATATTGTAAGTCCATGTTTAAACACAACCCCAACCCTAGTGAGCATGTTGTAGAGGACCTCACTAACAACTACCCCTTTGAATCTAATATCCTTAAGATCATGGAGTCCCCAACTAAGGTTGGGATGGCTATCCCAATGATCCTAGAGGATTTGCCTATGGATACAGTCTCGGTTGATTATGC
This sequence comes from Sequoia sempervirens, assembly GCA_007258455.2. Classification (NCBI taxonomy): domain Eukaryota; kingdom Viridiplantae; phylum Streptophyta; class Pinopsida; order Cupressales; family Cupressaceae; genus Sequoia; species Sequoia sempervirens. The sequence continues at coordinate 81,278,642 of VDFB02353493.1, read as the reverse complement.
TTCAAAGCTTAATGGGTCCTCTCCCAATAGTGTGCTAGTGTGCAAGTCCCCATTACTAGGCTCTAGTGTGCTATTGGAGCCTACGGTTGGTATGGAGAAGATTTTGTCCCCTAAGCTGAAGGAAATTAAGGAAGGTGAGATTCCTGAAGGAGGGATAAAGGAAACTCTTGGTCTTGGACAGACTGAGATGGAGGTTGTGCCTTAGGCTCAAACCATGGAAGAAGAATTCCAATCAACTCCTAAAAAGAAGGGTAAACAAAAGAAAGTGGATGTGGGAGGTGAGTCCAAACTTGGCAGACCCAATCAGTGGTAGACCAGGAACAGAGAGACGACACAAGTAATTGTGATTGGTAAACAAAGGACATTGGAAGTGTCCTCAAAGAAAGCTTCCAAATGAAAGTTCTTTCATGGAATGTGAGAGGGTTAAATAGCCCCCACAAGCAATTGGCTTTCAAGAATTATGTGTTGGAACACAAGATTAATGTTTTGCTACTACAAGAAACCAAGATGAAAAATAATAATTTTGAACCCATAGCTAGGTATATTTGGCTGAATTCCCTCCTTTCATGTAGTGATGTAGATGGGGCCTCAAGTGGGTTGTCGGTAATGTGGAATCCCAATAGGATAACTAGCTTTGAGCTATTCCAATGCAGGAATAGTGTGGGTGTAAATTTCTCCAATGCTGGGGGCTCTTGGTTTTTGATTAATATTTATGCCCCTAACCTAAGGAATGCAAGAAAAGCTCTTAGGCAGGAAATAGTTGATTGGATTTTGGCCAATAAGGGGCCCATTGGCTGGTGGTTGGTGATTTCAACTCCCCCCTATACCCCTCAGAGAAGTGTGGTGGCCTGATTGATTACTCTAATAGCATTTCTAATCTAGATGACTTCTTAAATTGTACTGGCATGGTGGATATTGATTTGCAAGGTTAGTCTTACACTTGAACTAATACACATCTGGGGGATGGTTTGATTTAGGTTTTTCTTGATAGATTCCTATTCTCTCCCAATTGAACACTTTGTTGTGAGACCTTTCCTTTTCAGGTTTGAAATCATGTGAAAATCCCATCCAAACTTTAGGAATAAGATTGTTGCTTGGTGGAATGTCCCTGTACATGGCTCCCCCATATTTTAGATCTTCCATAAACAAACATATCAAAAATATGGTTAAAGGGGTGGAACAAGCGAGTGTTTGGAGATGTCTTTCATAAGAAAAAATATTAGTTGATAAACCCAGAGTGACATAAAAAAGGATGGAAGAAAGGGATATCAGTATTCAGACTTTCCAGTAGGAGAGGGAGGAGCGCACATAATGGGAATTTTTTTTTTTTAAAAGAGGTTTTTTGGAAGCAAAAATCTAGAATTCAATGACTGACTGGGGGAGATTGGAACACGTCTTTTTTCCATATTTTGGCACTTAAGAATAGAAAAAGGAATCAGATAAAAAATTTGAAAGATGAGGCAAGGAATGTTGTTACTACCCCTACTCAGATTGGCCTTTTAGCTATTGGTCACTTCCAACGTGCTCTGTCGACTCCAGTTGAGGCTCCTAATTCGGAGTTGGATGACCTGTTGCTGGAAACCCTTCCCAATCCTATAACATGGGAGGATAATGAAAATATTATAGGGGCTGTTACTCCTAAGGAAGTTTGAACTACAGTGTTTAGCATGGGGGCGTATAAGGCCCTAAGGCTCGATAGTTTCCCCTTGGCTTTCTTCCAAATCTTTTGGGATATCATGGGGGAACACCTAACTCTGGCAAGAAGAGATTTTTCAATTCTGGCAAGCTACTCAAACAACTAAACCACACGTTCATTTCCTTTATTCCAAAAGTTGAGGAACCACAGACCATGGCATATTTTTGACCCATTAGCCTATGCAACACTGCGTATAAGATCTTTTCTAAGATCCTAGTGAACCACTTGAAACCCCATTTGGATAAAATGATAAGCTCAAGACAAAAAGGCTTTGTTCCAGGTCACCATATCTTAGATGTGGTGATTACCACACATCAAATCTTGCATTCTATGAACCGGTACAATAGTTCTAGTATGACGTTTAAGCTTGATATTTCTAAAGCTTATGACAAATTCCTATGGGAAATTTTCCTCAAAGTCCTTCGAAAGTTTGACTTTAATCAAAGAGTGATCAAAATTATTTGGGAATGCATAACCACGGTGTGGTATTCTGTTCTAGTAAATGGAGTGCCCCATGGTTTCTTTGTGGTTGGGAGAGGTATTGGATAGGGGGACCCCTTATCTCCTTATTTGTTCATTATGGTTGTTGATGTGCTAAGTAGGAATGTTGCTCGTATGCTATCAGAGGGCTCCATCAAGGGGGTCCAGCCAGCCACCACCTTAGACCCAGTTGTCATTCAACAGTTTGTGGATGACACTATGCTATTTAGGAAATCCTCGGTTGTGGAAGCTAGGAAATGGAAAAGTTGCCTCAATAATTATGCAGCTTGCTTAGGTTAGTGCATCAATTATAATATGAGTATGATCTATTTCTTTAACTACACTCTTGGCTTGTAGGATTGTGTGACTGTTGTTTTGGGCTATGTGAGTGTTGCCCTTCCTTCAGTGTATCTAGGTCTCCCTCTCATTTTTAAGGAACTTTTGAAATTCTATCTTGGAGAGGATCCAACGAAATCTGGTAGGGTGGAAAGGTTTGGTCTTTAGTCATGTTGGCAAGCTACAACTCCTAACTGTTGCCTTGCAAGAGATCCCAGTTTACTTCCTTTCCATGTTCAAAATTATTAGGTACATTTTTGAAAATTTTGAAAATATCCAAAGGGTTTTCCTCTGGTTTGGTACTAAGGAAAAGAAGAAGATGCCGCTGGTCAGTTGGGATAAGGTGTGCATTCTTAAATCTAGAGGAGATTCGGGTATAACGAAATTCTAGTTTACCAACAAAGCCTTGCTTTCCAAGGTGGGGTGGGATCAATTAAGGAATAAAAAAGATTGGTGCAGGATAATGAATGATAAATACCTAAGCAACTACTCCCTTATTAGGTGCTTTTTGGATGATCACCTTCATGGGTCCTTGGATTGGAATAATATCTGCAAGATGAAGAAGTTGCTTTACTCAGGGATAAGATGGAAACTTGGTGGTGGCAACAACATTTGTTTCTAGGAAGATGCTTGGGTTCCTGATTCCACCTTTCCCTTTTTTGATTTCAAGAACTTGATGGAGCCTGCACTTCTCTTTTTTGGAAGGAATGTTTGTGACTACATCCATGGTCAGCAAGGTGCCAAGAAATGGAAAGATTTAGGTTTGTGCTACTCCTTTTCCCTAGATTTGAAAAGGCTAGCCAATTCTTTATAGGACTTACTCTCTCTAACCAGAATCTGCATATCAAATGTTGAGGATGATTTCTTTTGGATAGAGAAAAGCAAGGGAAATCTCTTTGTCAAGATGACTTACAGTTTGTTGTCAGATAGGGGTATTTAGAGCAGATTATATAAACTATTTTGGAACAAACACTTGACACCAAAAATAAATTTCTTCTAGTGGATGACCTATCACAATAAAATTCTAACCCAAGATAATATAAGGAGAAGGGGTTTCCAGATACCAAACAGGTGCATGTTATGCAAATATAATGAAGAGTCGGTGGATCACTTGTTACTGCATTGCTTGTTTGTTGTTGAAGTTTGGGATCTAGATTTTTGAAAGTTGGAAACTCATTGGACCATGGATAGGGACTTAAAATCCTTTATTGAAGGAAGGATTGGGCCTTTCCAACACCCTCTCCCCATGGAAATCTAGAGACAAGTTCCCCCCATCCTTTGTTGGTGCCTTTGGAAGGAGAGGAACAATCGGATATTCAAAGACACTGAGAGAAGTTCTAAGGAATTTTTCAGCATAGGATCCAAAATTATCACTTAAAGTATCTCTCTATACATCTGGAAACCACCGGATAAGGCCCCTAATGAAAAGGAGATCAAAATGGAAAAATGTTGGAACATAAAGTTCGAGACCAATTTCTTTGACAACTCCAAGTCTCTAGCTAGAAGGAACACAGTTTGGAATCCCCTAGGGGTTGGGTGGTTCAAATTGAATTTTGATGGAGCAAATAAAGGGAACGCTGGTATGACCAACATTGGTGGTGTTATTAGGGACTGCAAGGGAAAATTCGTTGCAGGGTTTGCTAGAGGTATAGGAATACAGTCCTCTATGGTGGTTGAATCACGAGTGCTGCTCAAGGGCATCGTGTTAGCTGTCACTTTGGGTATAAAAATTCTACACATTGAAGGGGTCTCTATGACTATGATCGACTCAGTCAATCATGGACGTTCTCATTGTTGGAACATTGGGGACATCCTGCTGGATATAAAATTATTGATTGCAAAATTGGAAAGGAAACATTTGTCCCACATCTTTCGAGAAGGTAACCAAGTGGTGGATGGCCTGGCCAAATTGGGCTCCTCTTGGATTCTTTGCAAATGTTGGAAAAGACTCAAATGCTTACTAGTAAATATACAAGGATTAATCCTTGTGAAGTAGAGAAAAATATATGTTTGATGATGGCAAACAAAGCTAGCTTTTGGGGGAATAGGTGGCAATACAGGTCAGGACCTATGATGACGGGGACTAAGCAGGATGATGTGGTGAGTTCAATGAGAGATGTCGTGAAAGGTGGGGTCACTTGCCTTTATGGGTTGTCTAATCATATGTACTGCATATCCCATCAAATCTTTGGGAACGTGTGTATCGCGATGTCTATCTCCAACTTGATGATTTATTATTTTTTGATCAAGCTAATGATGGCCATAAGTCTTAATGATGTGTACTTAGGGAATTCAAAATTTGGTCCTATGGCTAAAAGACATGGGAAAATGTGTAAGTTTAATGTGATTTTTGCACGTCAGGTATTGATTATCCAAATTTTTTTATCATGGCTTTTTGCCTTAGCTTATTGTACTTAGGGAAGGATTATGGCCCCGTAGAGTTGGCTTCATTGGGAATGACCACTGAAGCATGTAAAATTATGAAAAATTTAATTACGCCTTATTGCCCCAGATGACTTGGTAATGATGTTATAAGGGCGAGTAAATTCATTGGCAGCCAGTCCATTCTCTGGCTAACTTTGGTTTCTTGGGCTAGTTTTTGTGTGTTGTGTGTCGAAATGGGGGGAGATAGGGTTAGGACCAAGCCCAATAGTTGCGATGAATTTTGTAGAGACCCCATTGTGTGGCATGTCCATATGGAGGGGGGTTTGGCACCATTGTTATAAATTTTGGTGGAGCATGATGAAAAAATGTCAGCTCAATTTGTTGGTTCATGGAGGGAGAGGAGAGTTACCATGGGTGGCATCTCATTTGAGGTCAATGAGGAAGTGATTGCCAAGGCGACGGGCCTTTCTTGCGAGGGCAAGAAGTAAACGAAGCATACAAAGACTCAAGATTTTGAGAGTCACGATGTATTTTTCAGGGACAACAAGAAGTCGATTAAGAGGTAGTTGAGCTTTAATAGAGAGGTGCTACCTAAACCCTGAGACAAGGTGTGTCTTGCTCTCATGAAATATGTTACTTTAGAAGGTAGATTTAAAGTTTTTTATTTTTATCATCTACCACTGCTAAACCACCTAAGACACAAAATAACCCTCCAACTTTCCTTTCTTCTTGTTGACCTCCCTTGAAAATTCGATCAAGGAATCCCATGATACTGCTACTCTTAACCCAGACTTTTCAGCTCCCCTACCTCTGCATCAGGGCCTCATCCTGAGGCTCTATCACTTCCATTTGGCTTTGTGCCCCCCTAAACCCATCTCAACTATGCATGTGGAAGAACTTAAACCTCCTGACCTTGCCTCTGATAAACCATCCCTTGTTGGTTTGGTGGGTCCTAAGAGAAAATGCCCCCGACTAAAAATGAACCCTCTACTGAGCCTAAGCCTTAAACCCCATCAAAAAAGAAAAAATGGGGAGGTTGGGTTGGCCCAGTCCAAGGCTATAGCTAGATTATACGAACTAAAGAACAAACCCACCAAGATGGACAACAAACCTATGACTAAGAAAAATGGGAAAAAATACACATGTCGGGTGGAGTTGTCGACCATTGACAGTAAAGGAAAAAGTGTTGAGGAAAAAGACTCCAGAGGTGAAATGATTGTGGCTGCTAATATGGATATGGGGATTAAAAAAATAGTGTTTGTAGGTCCCATAGATTGGCTAAGAACAAAAAAGGGGTCTCAATGGATGATATTTCAAGTAACTTAGAGCAGACTAGTGGTGAAGATGAAGGCAAGAAAGACACTATTGAGGAGATGGAAGATGAATTTATGGAGGGTCCTAGCCATTTCTCAGACATGAGCATAATGCTCAAAGATGACTCTACCCACTCTTCTAATCCCAGGACTATCAAGGAGGATATGACCTAGTGGAAGAACAACATGGATGAGGACATCAACAAGCTGTGTGAGCGGGTGGTGAAGCTTGAAAGCAAATTCAACAAGCTGGCTTATTTCACTATTAAAATGATTCATAGGTTTGTGGTCACACTATCTGAAGTCGTCAAGGAGGAGGCTAACAAGACTACTAAGGGAGAAGGCCCCAACTAGATTGGGGATGATGTTTTAAATCTCCTCATTCAGAAATGGGAGGGTGTGGCCAGTTAGTGGTCTGGGCTGGTTGTTTCTGTTGGGTCTCTATTGTTAGTGTGTAGTGTCTGTGTCCTTGTGTAAAGGGTACAACACCCTGTAAATGTTGCTTAACTAATCAAAAACATCTATTTTATGTATGTTCATATGAGTTTGGATAGTTTATTTATGGATTACTATGTATATAAGGCTAACGTGATATTTTTTGATATTTAGTTAAGTAGATCAGCTACAATTGTCCTTCTTTATTACTATTACCCCCTAATTACTATGACTTTGTTGTCCTAGAATAGGCACCAAACTCTTGTATGTGTTCTAGTCACTTAAATTAAAACAAAATCATAAAATTTATTTATTTTCAACTCTATTTATGTGTTGTTCATGATATCATAGTGTGCAGGGAGTAAAAAAGACCATTTTTTGTGAATCATGGAACTCACCCACCTTGCACTAGTTTCCAAGGTTTTATATCAATTATATAGGGGTTAAAGATAACTTGTTTACTTAGTCCGATGACAACCAAAGGGGTTGAGTAAGCAAGTTGGGTTTAACTATTATTTATTTTATTGTTGTTTATGTTAAGTGACTTCAATACCTATTAAGGTATACCATTGGGAATACCCTCTCGAGTTTAAGCTAAGATCAAAGTGTAGAAGATAAAACCAAGTCTCGTTGAGTTGAATCAAAGTCCTCCATATTTTTATAGATTAACTAATTTTTCTTACATGTTGACAACCTTGGCCTTGTGAGTAGAATTTTTTTCTAGGAAGCGGAGTAGTGATTTTGAGACCAAACATTACTAAATAAATATATTGAGTAAACTGTTCCAAATCAATGACAATGTCCTACTCTATGATAATAAAATCAAGAAGATCAATAAATTGAAAATGTGGTGATTGGGGTCCTGCATGATTACAAAAATAACAAATTTAGGAGTTGTTAAATTGAAGACACTACAAAATAAATTTCTAAGTGGATATATAAATGACACAATACTAAAGAATTATTAGGTGGGATATTTAAGATCTAGTTTCAATAGAAGAACTATACTAGGAGGTACTTGTTATTAGGTGGGATATTCAAGATCTAGTTTCAATAGATGTGTTATAGGGTACAATGACATAAAAATAGATAATTGGAAAGAATAGGCAATAATAAGGTTAATAAGATAAGAAAATGGAGGATACCTCCACCACAAAAAAATTGTGAGAGGAAATAATATAGAACATAGAGAAATAAGATAAATAGCATTACAAAATTTTCATGTAACATATTATATTGAAATAATCTTGCATTAGGTGAAAATGTCTTGTTCCATTGCAATAGATTTGCAACATGACAATTAATCAAAACATGAGAAACAAGATTATGAGATATTGAAAAACTACACTACATAGTAGGAAAACATAATGAATTGGAGCCTACCAAATGAGAAAGGGCATGCTAATAAAGTGCTAAAAGTAGTAGAAAGAAACCAATTTTCACCGTTGATGAGAAAAAAGTGATATTTACATTATGATGACTAGCAAAACCATCACATCATAATTTAAGTCAATGGAAAAAATTGAAGGAAAGAGGTAGGTGAGACATTAAAAAGGAGACATGAAGTATATCAAATAGATAGATGAAGTGAAACTGGTGAATAGGATTTGAAATTGAGCTAAAGAAGGATGGGAAAAAGAAACTAGTTAGTGACTATGAAGGAAGTCAAGTGTTGTATGTGAAAGAAGAATCCTTAATATGGTGTCTCTCATTCTCATTGATATAGAGAAAAATCCCCAACTGAAAAATAATAAATACCACCACAAGGTGATGGAGGTACATGCAAAAGGGGCATTTCCAAACATCCTAGAACATCTTTTATATGTAGGGGATGAAATAACACATGTTTCTACTACTCTATTTGAGATCAATTGTGGGAAACTCAAGGATACTTGACAATTCCTATTAAAGGTAGATGAAGTTATTCAAAGTGTCAATACTTTCCCTAATATAATAGAGTGGAGGAGATCAAGATTGAAACATGGGAATATTTCTTGAAATTCTATGAATAACATAAAGGTAATGATTGGAATGCATGAAAAAGGATAAATATTGACCAAAGAGAAGGTGAAAATTAAGTATTTGATGAAACTTACAAGTGCAACCCATGACAACAAGGATTTAGTAGTCATAAATATCAAAAACTTTGTAGCATGATATATTAAAATAGGCATAGCAAACAAGATATACTACACTAATAAGAAGAATTTATCAATGGGGACCACCATACTCACCACATAAAAAATGGTAATCAATAAGGAGGAGTTTGACTTGGTGGAGGTGTTATGTGAACAATTGTTAGAGAACTTGGGTAGAATAACAAATACATTACTGGTTTAGGTATGGTTCTTTGATCATATTCCCTTCTTTATATTTTATGAAAATATTATTGGTATATAAGTGATATAATTAGATAGAGGGAACTAATATGGTATCTCAAATAAATAAGCATGTAAAGTGTTTCACACAAGCTATAATTTTCTAGGAGGTACATTGGGGATTCTCCATGAATTTCTAGGTAGAAATACAAAGAACAAATCATGTATATTTGGAGATTGGGTATAAATAGTAGCAATACATCACATTTGTAGTAGAAATAAAATTTATATATATTGAGGGTATTGGGAATCAATTTATTAGTGCTGAATTTTTCTTGAGTCCCAACTCCTTAGTGCATTTAAATCTCATTTTGACCATCACATATAATTGAACTGAGAAATATTTGTATGGGTTTTCATTTTTCAAATTTTCTTAAGTGTGTTCTCCATTATCCCCCATGTGAATTTCATGTATTGGAAGTTGCAAAGGATCCAAAAATTGTAAGTGTGGAGGATTTTTGTTCAAATCCCAAATATTGTGCCAAATCTCAGAGTTTTGGAGTTTCCCATCTGGACATGCCTTTCCCTCAATCCCCACTTTTTGGGTTGTATTTGTTAGTGTTTTATACTTTATCTTACCAACATGATTTTCCTTGGACCCTCACTCTTTGATATTTACACTAAATTACATTTTAGATTTGTGGTTTTCGTCATCCTTTTGCCCACGCACCTTGTGGTTTCCCAATCCTTTTCACTATGATATTTATCATATATAGTTTCAATCATTCCTCTACCTAGATCCTTTATGGCATGAGTTCCATGCTATCCCTAATCGAATACTTCTAACACTTACCCTCATATAATTTTTTACATTTAGAGAAGTGAGAATACGTCTAACTTGATACATTTGGTATGGATTATAAAGTATTCCCAACTCCCAATCCCCAAAATTTCATATTGTGTTAACTTATCACATTCACAAGCTTGGACCTATCCTTATTCAATTGCTCATGGTAAGGATTTCATGGTATCCCTAATCCTCAATTCTCGATACTTCCCTTTATATTTCTATTTAGAGTTGGTAATGTAGATATTCCTTTTTTTTTTCATTGGGAATGACGTATGGAGTACTCTTGATCCCTGATCCCCAACAAGTGGTCCTACTTTCACTTGTCATATTTTTCAAAAATTCTAAAACTCCTCAAAGTGTAAAAAAAAAGGTGATAAATGTTTTCAAGGTTCATAAACCTCTATAAATATCAAATCTCATTTTATTTATATAAATTAGATGAAATTTTAAAGTATTTTCATTTATTCATTAGATGTGGGGTTATAAATGTTTCCTTTGCCACATGTGTAATAAATGATATTTCCATGGAATATTATCATTATTTATGTACTTTTTATATTTCTTGAAGTTGATTGTGTAACTTGATTATAATGTATGATTTATCAAATTATTTAAAAATGTACTAATGTTATGATGCATAGATTAATTAATTATTATGAATTTTGACGAATTTATGGACTAACTACTATTTTCATAGTCATTAGGTGGATGGAGGTATAGTTTCCCCCTCTTGTTCACAAAGGGAGAGCATTATCCAGAGAGCGATAGATTGGGGATAGGAGGCCATTATACCATGTTTTTTGAGAATGCACACACATTTGCACAATTAATAGGTCATGTGTATGATCAATGATTTAGTCACTCGTTTAAGTGTTATAACAATAATATCATTGTTTGACTCATAATTATGCATCTGAATGTTATAGTATGTAATTAATATTATTATTTGTCTTGTTGTTTTTGGATGCTCATTGGTTGTGACTTTAAATGGTTATGCATCTTTTCTTTACAGTCAAAATTATTTTGGATCCTTGTGATATTTATAGCAAGGTATATAACCTTGATTGCATAACCTATACCACCTATACTCTTTTATTTTTGTATTTAATAAAGTGATTTGAAAATATAGATTAAAATTAAAAGGGCTTTTGAACTCAAAAAGGAGAAAAAAATTAAAATGAAGGAAAAGAGTTTTATCATTATTGAAACTCTAGTTATTAGAGAAATTGCAATTATGGGGTTGGAGAGGGAATTTTGTAGGAAGAGGGAGATATTATAGGAAAATATGTGAGTGTTGGTGAGAATGGAGTTTTGAGTGGGAATAATGGCCACTCAACATGGGTTTCTTATGAATTTTTGTTTTTTTCATTTTGGGGTATCAGATGGTAAGAAGAGTCATGCAAGGATTATTTTTATCTGTTTTGGAAATAGACGTTAGAAGAGGAGGGGAGTTATGGAAAGAGAATAAGGAGGTCTTAAGGGATTGGAAAATGGTTGATAAGAAAGGAAAATAAGGAAAATAACCATGAAATATAGGGTATGTGAATATTTCATTTAGTTTCTTGCTTATAAAATTGAATATATAATTACTATGTTATAATACTCTAGAAAGGAATATATGTGATTGAAGGTATATTTTATGGAAACGACTACCTATATTATATGGTAGTAATCTTTTTATTGTTGTGTGAGTTGTTTCTAGTTGAGGGTGTTTTTAAACTTCATAGGTTGATTTTAAAATGTTATGTTCTTAATGAGGGATTCATAGTCTATAGAACTGAAATGACTTCAAAGTAGGATATTTTTTTTGTTTCATTGTTCCAAGAATTAAAAATTATTACTTATCTTTGACAAGGGTTTTAATGGAAAAATAACTCGATGACATTTCATTGAAGTAGAGATTTTTTTTAGTAATAGAAACTTGTTATTAGCTTATTGGTACACACTTCGTAAAGTATCTTGTAACAATTGGTAAATAGTTGTAAAGATTAATTGTATCACCATTTTCTAAAACTTGGTATGAGAATATAATAAATTTATATTATTTTGGAGATGCTAGTATGGAATTATATGTTGTAATTATTATTGTCATTTAATATTATTTGTATATCTAATTTGAAGGTTCATTTTGGATTCATAAGAAAATGTTTTATTAGATCTATACTATATACACAATAAAAGCATATATTTATGATGTTATCTATACATAGATGAAGGTAAATATCCTTAACTTCATAGTGAAACTATACATGTCTATTATATAGTAAAAATTACATATGCTTATACTTTGTTACATGACCACAACTTGGTCATTTCAAGTATGAAGTCAAGTTCTAGATAATGAAAAGTTAAAATATTCATATTGGGCAAAGGTTAATCTATTCTTCATGCAAAAAATTAAATGTTCATAAGCTAATAAAAAATTTATGAATAGATAAGCATGTAATGCTAGGTTTATTATGGAACTAAAAGTGTAGAAAGGGTCTTAAAGCTCTATGTTCAAGGAGGAAATTATTATGTTGTCTTGTAAGCTTTTAGATTCAACTATGTATGTTTTTAATCAACATTTCAGATCACACTTAGTGATCCATCATTAGGAAGAGGAACAAAATAGATTAGGATTGTAGATAGAGCCTAATAAAGGATGAAGGAGGTGGGTTGAGAGGGAAGAATTAAAAATAATAAAGAAATAACTTAATTAAAGGGCTATAATATAGCAAGGAATGTCCCAATTAATTATTATGTTCCTAGTTTGAATCAACCCTGTACACATGTATGTATAATGTGGAGCAATGAAATTACTTATAAAATTATATTTATATATACATGTGAGTTTGTTGATATATACATGTATATAATTATATATACATATATATATATATGTATATATTGGAATTTTATTTACATATACACAAGTTTATTGATATATACATATATATAACTTTATATACACACATATATTATATACATATATATGTATATACACACATATACATACTGTAATGGCATGAATTTTCACCCCTTACGAATTCCCCATTTACACTACCTCCTACCTTAGAGAATTAAATCCGATAATGCAATCCTTATTTTTGCCACCTTTCCCCGTCCACTTGGAAGCTATTTTACATGTCAGTGGGGGATATTTTGCTAGGGATGCTAGCATGGTGTGCGGACATTTGTGTGGCACACTGTCGTCCTAACATGAATCTTGCCTCTAGAAATCACAAAGGTTTTACAATCCTCCTTTGGACGCGAAGTGTGACATCTCTTGCCCTTCAGACTGAATTCAAATGACTCCTTTTCCTCCATTTTCACCTTTCAAATGCCTATATCATTCATTCTTTCACGCTTTTGGATCTTCTAGACAGTCCTCTTGATCATTCTCACCATATACACACTCACTTTTAGCTCTTTCATGCTCTACCACCTGCATTGAAGCTATAAGTGATACTTGGTTGGTTCATTCTCTTAGTTGTTGTGGCAATTGGTTTTTAAAGGCTTGCATGCTCACTCCTTCTCCCATTTTCCTTGAGTGCATGTGGTTGAAGGTGATATCACACCATCTCCTTTTTACTTTTTATTATCATTTTAATATCATAGCATATTGTTGTTCAATGTATTTCTTGGTATTATCTTTCAATATCATCTCTTTATCATATTTCTATACATCATTTCTATTTGGCTATCTATAGAGGTTGAAACACCAAAGCGGGTGACTGACTGCAGTAGTCCTCTAAACAAAACCCCAACATTTTTCTCATCTTCTGTGTGTAGGTTCTCCTTGAGGTGAAGATCTTGAAGATATCAACCCGTGGGTAGGAAGGTGTGCTTTCCTCACCCCTCTTTGTCATTTCATAGTTATATTTAGTCTTAGTTCTCTTCTTGATATTCTATTATTTTGTTATTCTCTATTTTTGTTATTTTGTCAAATGTTGTGCAATTTTTGCACACATGCCCCACTGAAAGTAGGGACCCTCTTTCAGTTCGGTTTTGGTTTCTTGGCCCTTTCTTTTGAGGTTTTTTCTTATCTTGGCATGTGCTTAAATGTTTATTTTGATTGCCTAGGTGTTTCCCCAAGTTATTTATTGAAAATCCTAAGTTCTGGTGAGGTTCGAGTTTTTACCCTGATTCGGGATTTTCCACCCTAGTTAGATTTTCCAGGATCTTAATTGGACTGCAGCTGGACCCTATTGTTCGAGGATTTCCGGTATTCGCGGATTTCCACGTGGGCCAGATTTTCCCGGATTCCACCCTGTTGTCAGCTTCTCGGGTTTTCTCTGACTGTCCTATCGATTGCATTAATGGCTTCGCGCGTGCTTTGAAGGATGTATTTAACTTGAATTCTTGGATCTTTTATGCCATCATGCTTATTGTTGCTATCGTTTGAGCTGAGGAGTGATTTCCTGCATTTGATTGACTTCATTTTGGGGCATTTGGCTTTGAGTTAATCGATTTGGTGGTGTTTACTTGCATGTTCGTGCCCTTGTTCTTTGTGGAAACTTTTCTGCTCGCTTTTACTGGTTCTAAGAGTGATTCCCACCTTATAATGGTATGTTTCGGTTGCTTTGCTCTGAATTGATGATTGCAGATAGCGCATTGAAGTTGTAAATCCTTATTTGGGTTTGATTTTCTGCATTATTTGGATGTTCTCGTGACTAAGTTTGCATGGTAATTGTTTGATTTGTGGCTTTCCAAGCAAGTCCTGAGTTTGTCTATTTATTCACATTATGAGAAGTCATGTTTTGGAAGTTGTGAGTTGTCCCTAGTGGCGTTTTCAGAGCGGTGAAAAAGTTTTAGGTCTAAGCTCGCATGTGCTTTAATGGCGGGTGTATGGGGTTTTAACCTAGGACATCGCCATTTGTCTTGAGTTTGCTCCTAGGTTGGCTTAGAACATTGAGAAAATCTATAGGAGGTCCATCCCTGACTTGCCCTGATTTTAAATGTTTGAAATTCATGATTGATTTGGTGTTTGGGTTAAGTCGTGACTTTGAGTCATAGTGCGGCATTTTTCGTCCATCCAGGATAATCCGTCCCTTCTGGATTTCCTTCGCTGTAACCCTTCGAAGTCGGGGAGATGTCTTAATGTTCATCCTACATTTTTTCGAGAACCTTCTTAGGTTCATACTTGATCACTGGGACAACGTAATTCTTACACTGAAAAGTCTTTCTATCGGAAAGACATGCCCTAGTCGCTAGGAGGTCATATTGGGCTCCTCTCATCTTACCGATCTTCCTTTCTATCACTTAGACCTCCCTTTTGTCGGTGAGACCTTTCACCGAACATATTCTATTCTCGTCGAGCACCCTTCGAAGTCGGGAAGACTTTGTCTGTTTGGAGAGACCTTTCAGCGAGCTCACTATTCTTGCCGAGACCTTCACTTTCGGCGAGACTCCTAGCGGTCGCCAGGACTTCCTAGCAAAGCCTTCCTTTCTTAGCAGGCTCGGATCTTCTATCAAAAAAACATTGCGCGGTCACCAAGACCTTTGGCCGAATTCAAAACCTATCACCATTATTCATTCCTTTCGCCGAAACACCGCAACTTTGCTGAGACCTCATATCGAAAAAAATTAGTCTAGCTGAAGTGATTGCTTAAACTCTGATGGTCAGTGAGACAAGGGGGATTGGTTGTGACTTTTCCCCAAGGGAAAAGTCTCTCATTGACATGAATTTCCTCATCGCCAATCAGCAAGACGTGCCCCATTTAGCGTGACCTCATCCCGAATAGAAGTTGTTTGGCCAAAGTACTTGCCTTTGCACCGATTGGTTCAGAGTTTTTCCTTATCCGTGAATTTCCGCCAAGTCCAAATTTCTATGAAATTCGGTGTCTCCCTGATTCTCCAAAGTTTCCTATCTGGCTCATTCTTTGCAGGAATCTGTCCCTCACGGATTTTCCCAAAATCTGGTGAAATATAAAGGAACATGAGATAATTGGATTTTTTTATGATTTTTGATGCATTTAATGATTATTTCATGGATTTCCATGTGTCTTATTGATTGATCATGGTTAGGTTTAATGTTTAAGTAGGTGTTTCCAGGTTATTCCGTTGGAATCTGATCGGTCTAGAATTTCCCAAAATTCCTCTCTGGCTCATATTCTGCGGATGGTCTTGAAACCCGAAATTTGTTGTGATCATTTTATATGGAATTTAATAACACCTTGATTGTATGAAATTCATTCTAATGGTGTATTCATGAATTAACCTTCCCTTTCTTGTGGTTTTTACTATGATTTCCATGTTGAGTGTAGGCTGAATCTAGACAGGTAGCAATTGGGTCCTCAATGTCTGATGTAGAGAGGATTAAAATGGACATTAAGAGTAGGATCCCTGAGAACAAAATCACTTCAGTTTGGTCAGAGGTGGCTGATACAAATGTCAGATCATGGGATTATGAAGAATTCAAAGAAAGAATGGTGGCAGGGGACCTTCCTTTGGTGGCTAGAATGATGATGGAATCGGGATTGTCACATGTTGATTTCCCTTCTACAGTGCAGTGTTACGAGCTAGTCCTTGAATGTGCTAGCCACTATGATCAAGACACACAAAGAATTATTGGTCCTCAGGGGAGGGTTGTGGAAAATCTCAACCTGGTCTCCATTGCCCAAACCTTTGATATGCCAAACAGGTCTCATGTCCTAGGATTAAACATGAGGATAGCTCAGGAGTTCTACGGTGAGCAAACTATGAAGTTGCAACAGCTTATCAGTTCCTGGCTGGAGAAGCCCAAGTCTCACTACTCCAAGTTACCCAAGCAGCTATTCAGGATAAAGTTCAAGAAGGAATATTATGATGCCATCACTCTTCTCAGCAGGGTGGGTGGATTGAGGAATGTTGGTACATTTGAGAATTGGATGTGCCATGTGATTGTGAGGATGGAGCAAGAGAAGATTAATTACCATTGGGTAGGGGTCATTAGCGGAGTACTCCATGAATAGTTATCCAATGTGTTGCAGACCAAGACTTTCACAATGAATTCATATCAGGTCTATGCACTTGCAAGATTCCATCCTTACAAAGGATTGGATACAAAAGGAATTTTCGGACAGGATGTTATTTATGAAGTTTTCCCTCAGTTGCACTTGGGAGGTTCAAACTATAGGAGCGAAAATGATGCATTTACCATGTATATCACCAGAATGCTTTAGGAAGCAGAACATGTCAGGATTTCAGATCAAGCCAAAGAGCTCATCAAGAAACATGGAGCTTGGTTTATACAATTCCCAACTTTCTCCTACATCTGGATTGATGGCTGCCATAGGGCTCCATATAGACTTCCAAGATACCCTACTGATCACATTATCTTGTTGGAAGTAACTAGGTAGGTTTGTGACTTTGATGCTATCGTCAAGAAGGACAAGCACAAGGCAGGATTTGGTGGAGATTTTCCCCTAAGGATTGGCACTCAAGAGGTTTTTCCTTCCATTGGTTTCGCCCAGGATTGAGAGGAAGAAATGAGTACTCTGGGCTTGTCTTTCCACTCTAGAAGGTCCAGGTTTGATATTATAGGAGAGGCCCAAAAGAAGGCCAGCAAAGAGTATAGTCATAAGGTGAACTTGGAGGACTACTGGGCCAACTGCAGTGATAAATTTGAGGTCAGAAAGAAGAAATTCTCCCAACTTCCAGTTGAGTCAGTTCGATTGTATAACATAAAGGCAGTTTTCGATCAGTTGGAGGATGATGGGAACTTGATCCAGGATCATGCTTATGAGGCCATAAAAGACAGACCAATTGGTGATGTGGATTGGTTAGAGGAAAGGACAGAATTGAAACAACTAGTGGATCCAGTTCTCAAATTTACTAGGATGTGGCTAAAACATAAGCTATGGGAGCTGGAAAATAATGGTGTGCAATGTACCTATGCGCTCATGGGAGATTTGGATCCCCATTCAACTTCTGAGGAGTCCACAGAGCAGGAAGATCCTAAAGGTAAAGGCAAGCTAGATTCTCCTGCCAAAGTTAAGTCTAAAGGTGTTCCAGGAAAAAAAGCCCAGGAAGCAGAAAAATAGAGAAGGCCAAAGGCCAAGAAGAGGACAAGGACTAAGAAGTTTGACCAGAGTCCTGAGGCTGATGATCCTGTACCCAAAAGGAAGAGAATTTCCAAATTATCAGAGAAAGCAAGCTCCAAGGTAGCAGAAGAAGAGATTCCCCCACTGGTGGTAAACGTTGAAAGTTCAGGGGAGAAATTCAAAGTATATACAAGGGGGTCTAGGACTCCTTCTCCCAGGGATAGTGTGCCTAAGGCTGATCTCCCTCCAGTGGTTTCTCATGAGGAGTAGCAGGATGATGTTCCTGCCGCTCATGAAACCCAAAGTGAACTAGGTGAGGGGGAAAATGTTGAAGGTCATCCAAATACTGAGGATGAGGAGTTCCATGAAGGAGAACTTTACAGTGCGGAGGCCGAGATTGAAAAGGTAATGCAATCTCCTTTGGTTGCATATGCAAGATCTCCAGTCACAAATGAGGAATTTGAATTTCCTCTAGGGGAAGAAGAGGCAGAAAAGGCCCCACCACCTAAACGAGAAGAAGAGCATGTTGAGAAGAAAGAAAGCAAGACATATGAGACTCCTAATAAACAAAATTTGAGTGAGAAGGCACCTAAGGATCAGTAGGAGGAGAGGCACAGTTAGGTGCAATTGGAATCCACTGTCCCTGGTTGGCTAGACAAAGAGAAAAAGAGAAAGCAGGTGGTTGTGGAGGATAGTCCACCGAATTGGGATGCACTACTAGCTAAGATTGGAAAGGACAAAGGTAAAAGGAAGGCTAGAGTGATCTCAAAATTTGAAAGGGATGAGGCGCATAACAAGGTTGTTCATATTGCTACCCCTGTTCAAGATAAAAACAGAGACGATGTGGCTAGAAATGATTATAATGTGCAGACTTTTAATCTTGGGCCTACATCTATTGAACAGGATATTGAGGATTACCAGGATTCTAGTGCAGTTATTGTGAGTAGATTGAGGAAGGAAATGAAGACCAAGCAGGAGTTAAAGAAAGAGAATGAAAATCTCATGAAATGCTTGGAGGAATTAATGAAACCCCTTCAATCCATTAACCCTTCTTCCTCTGCTACAAATCCTCTGCCTCAAGAGACCATCACCGAGCTAGAAAAGATGAAAGCTTCAACCCTTGCCATTACGAGTTGGTTGAAAGGGGTGCAAATAAAGGGTGATGAAGCTATTAAGAAGATTTTTTCAATAGGGAAGGATTCTATTAGGGCAACTGAGTGGTTGAGGCAGGTGTTGGCACAAGATAAGGAAGACACAGACCTCCTTCTACAGAAAACCAGAACCATCATGGAATACACCAAAGATAAATTATTGAGTGATGGAATTCTTTCTTCCTCGAGAGCTGCCGAACCATGGAAATGGTTTGAGGCATTGCAAATTAGGCAGAAAGTGTTAAAAAAGATTTACAAACAAAGGAAGCAGATTGACGACACCCTAACTGGGGTTTACAATGGTTCCATCACCTTCTTTGGAATTATGACGGGAAGAAGGAAGATCGCGCCCAAGTGCTTTAGCCTAGAATAGTTGAGAGAGTGGTGGCATGATGTGTATGCACCACTTGATGATGTTTCTATTTTTGAGCACCAACTGGATGATGCGGCCACCTACCTCACAGTTATTGATAAGCATGTGACATATAAGGTGGATTGGGATAGGTCAGTCAAGTGGTTAAGAGAAGAGATTGCGTCCATTGAAAATTGACTTAGGGTTCTACCTTTGCCACCAGTAGCTGACTTGGATGGGACGCTTCTAAAGGTTCATGAAATGCCGAGTCAAAATATAGATGATAGGGAAGGGAGTTGATGATGGGCTGTGGCGCGATTTGTGCTTCCCTATTATCCTCTCGCACATTGGTCCGAGCTGCATTGCGGATCCCGGGCCGACTTGGATGGAATGTGCATTTAATTCATCCCTTTGACCTATTTCGAATTTCTCTTGGCCGGGTTGCTGTGCCATTAATGTTGTGAAACTCTTGCTGGGCTGACGGGTTTTCTGGGGGAATTCTATATAGTTGGCATTTCGCCTCATTTGTAAGGGGTTAGATACAGTTAAGAAGTTGGTAGAAGTTAGAAGATAGAAGTAGAATAGAGTAAAGCAAATCAAGTAGGGCAAGTTAGAAAGTAGTTGTTCTCAAGCAAATATTGTAACATAAAGCTAGAATTGTTGCTACAGTGGATAATTTGAATGCAAATAATGACATTGTAATTTGGTGCCATATTTGTATTCTCTTGTCTTGCATGATTCCTGTTATCCCATCTTTAAGATTGCTTTGAGTTGGTTAATATTTAGATTAGATTTGATTCAATAATGTTTGTGATTTGGTACTTGAATGTTGCAACAATCCCTCAGTCCATACTTTTGGAAACCAACTGATTGTTAGTTGCTTTGCAAAGTTAGCCTGGACTTCATACTCATTGTGCTTAGTTCGATTGTGAGGATTTGTTCATTTCAATTGCAATAAGGGTTGTTTGAATGAATGTTCATGATTTGAAAATCCTAACACCGTAGAAGATTGCACTATTTCTACAAGATTGCAGATTCATCTGAGTTGA
This sequence comes from Sequoia sempervirens, assembly GCA_007258455.2. Taxonomy (NCBI): domain Eukaryota; kingdom Viridiplantae; phylum Streptophyta; class Pinopsida; order Cupressales; family Cupressaceae; genus Sequoia; species Sequoia sempervirens. The sequence goes on along the minus strand of VDFB02353493.1, from coordinate 81,258,271 downwards.
GTAGAGATCGGTTTTGAAGGATTGGTCCATTTCAGTATTGGTTATTTTCATTGTTGATCTTAGGAGTAGTGTTAGATTTAGAAATCTCTTTGAAATCTTTGTCCTTTTTTATTTTCTTTGATTATTGGGTTAGATCTAGGATTAAAGTATCATCAGATCATTAGATCTGACAGCATCGATTCAGTATTTTGCTCGTAGTAAGGTCCCTTTGTGATTACCAGCATTTTCACATTATATCACTGAGTTGTTTATGCATTGTCAAGACCTGACATTAGAGACCTTGGGGTTATCTCTTGAGGCTTGCTGATAGAGATTTACCTTTCAAGAGAGATAGGATTCTATATTTTGTCTGAGTTGTTGTGCAAAAAACACCATCAACAGGATTGGCGCTAGAAGGAAGGTTGAACAAGCAAGCTGGATCAATTTTTGAATGCCATCTCTCCTAAGAGATTCAGAAGAAGAACAAGATCTACTCCAGGAGAGGATGAATTTCAGGAATTACCAGGCCCCACTAGGTCTAGAAGGACCAATAGAAGGGGAGAATCATCATCCTCTCACCCACTTCCATCATCTTCATCATCCCCATTTTCATCAGGTTCATCTGAGTCTGAGGACATTCCCAGCCCACAACCTCAGCTAGTCATAAATCATCCATTACCACCCCACCTCCACCAATGGCTTTCCTAGCAACCAACCCATCTCCATTAAGTTTCGCCGTTTACAATGCCATGCCCAAAAGCCCTGAACACTTCTATTTGAAGTTCCATGTCAATGACCCAAATAGGACCGCTAAGGAACACATCATAATCTTTCAGACTGGCCTCAAGGATAGAGGGATAAACCATGAGGATGTAGCTTGTAGATTATTTCCTTATTCACTAGGAGAAGATGCATTTTATTGGTACAATCATTTGCCTGTTGGGTCTATCCAACATTGGACTGAGCTAGAGGCTACTTTCTTACAAAAGTTTCAAATTCCCATTAGTTCCAATGAGATCTACCGTCAGTTTACTAATATCAAAAGGGAGGTCAATGAACCTATAGTATCTTTCAACAATAGGTTTCATCATGCTTACACCAGACTGCAGACCCCTTATGCTGTTGATGAACCCACTGCTCTAGAATTTTATTATGAGGGACTTGATAGTTTGACAGCTACCTTTATGAAGTGGAGTAATAACCCCCCTGAGAGTCTACTTAATGCATATGCAGAGGTTGTGAAAGTTAGTACTAATCTAAGGCAACATCTGTCTGGGCCTCTACCCTCATTAGGACCCGTTGCTTACCCTGGACAAGTTCTAGCTCTCAACCAAGCTCTAGAAAATCATACTCCAATCATGAATCCAATACCTCAGTCACCTCTGGTCCCTCACCAAGGCCCCCCTATGGGACAAGTGTTATCCATGATGAGTTACCCCTGCACACTCAGCCCCAGGCTAGTTATGTGTAGGATCATCATGGAAAAAACAGGCCCTTAAGTGGCAAAAAATTCAGAAAAATTAGAGTTAGGAAACTTGACGTAAATATTTGAACAAGTTATCTATATTATTTAAAAAATATGTAAGAATAGAATTTGTAGCAAATTGAATGTAGTTTCTAAACCACTAGGTTTGTTCAAAAAAGAAAAAAATATATTTGATGAAAATTTGAAATTTCAATGTAGTGGTACTTAAATTTCAAGGAAAAAATAAGAAGTAGGTGTTTGTCTAACCACCCCAACCATAATAAAATGATAATATTTTTAAAATATTTTAGATATAAGTAGAGGACTCATGTCCAATGTGATGCATATTTTTTTGTAATTTTTCCTAAGTAAATAATTAATTATGAATTTTTATTACAACTTTTTAAAAAATATAAAAAATTGTATGTCTAACCACCTTAACTTGGTCAAAACTTCATGAAATTCAATTTTTCATTTTTTAATCCTATAGTATGCGAAGCATAGAATGTGACACATGTTTTGGATTCAAAAAATGTGATACTATTTGAAATCTATAGATTTTTTTCAATCAGCCTATCAATCAAGACTTTAGTCATAATTTGAAGAGAAAATGAATAATAATTACTTATTAAATTGAAAGTAAAGCATAATTTATATCGGTGAAACGCTGAGAATCTCCTTTAAAAACCATTTTCGTTTCATCAATTTTGGGTAAAAAAATAGTCGTCAGCCACATACCTATCATATTGCCACTTTTTGGCCCATCATGATCCTGCACATACAAATCCTTCATACCTGTAGAATTCTAAAGTCTTGAACCAATCACTAAATGCCAATGCTGCAGTAGGGTATTCCCAGAATAATGCGAATCAGCCTCCATACAGTAATCCTGATAAGGAAAGACTGGATGAATTGTTTGAGCAAATAAAGAAGCTGAATATGGAGGTGACTTACTTGAGAAACCAAAACAGTCAGTTGCAGGCCGCTCAAAGGAATATGCAGTCCAATTAGAATAGAGAGAATCCACAAGGGTAGAACTTTGATAGAGGGCAATGTCAGGACCGAGGATACAATAATGAAAGAGGATATAACTATGACAAAGGTTACAACAATGATCGGGGATTTAATAATGACAGAGGGTATAATAATGATAGAAGACAAAACTATGATAAAGGACAACACTCGGGTTAGAACTTTGACAGGGGTGGTGGACAAGGGTTCGATAGAAGGTAGCAATCAAGACAGAACATGACTTGGAACACAGGGCCCAACAATGGAGGAGTCCCCACCCCATTGGATCAACCAGTTAGTCAACCTGTCAATCAGTCTGCCAATCAACCAGTTAATCAAGAGAAACCTCCTGGCGGTGTATATTTGGCCGAGGCTGCTTTATTAGGATGGTGTAGGCTCCACAAGACTAGTCAGCATTCTGAGTTAGACTATCAAGAATTCTAAACAGTAGCCTCAATCTTCCAGTATGAAGTAGAGAACAATGCAAGCAGTCAGGAAATAGTACCGTCCAATCCTTATGATTCATCAGTGTTGGTGTTGAACCATGCTCCTTTTCCTCAAAGGATAATGTACCTGAGGAAGAATTTGATTAGTTGATAGAAGAAACAGACCAGGTATGCAATGGAGATGAAATGATATAGCTATTTGATGAGAGTTCAGTAAATGATAATGGTCCCAGGGATGAAGAAGAGGCTTATGTTGAAGAAGTGCAAACCTTCCAGAGACTTGTCAAGAAATACGACTTGAGGGAGTTGCCACACAAGTGCCCACAGACTGGAGGCCCCTTTACTACTTCCATTCCACCGAATAATTTCAATACGCCTCCAGACCCTAATGCTAGCAATAATCCATCACTACCTCAGATGTCCAAGCAATATTTATCTCAAGATCCAGGACATGCTGATGTATCAAAAGGGAGAAATGCTGATGCAAATAAGGAAAAGATGGTAGAATACCTGAGGGAGACCCCTACTGATTTAAATGAAGAACAATTGGCCACGTATGTTGCTGAAGAAATCTGAAAATTGAAGGTAAATCTATCTGCATTCGAGTTATTAAGAGTTTCATCCATTAGGAACGCATTTTTAGGATCTTATAGTGCAAATTTCATGTCAAAAGATAAACCAGTTAGCGAGAATGTCAATAGAGTATCTAGTTCTCAGTCAGTAGGGAGACAAAATCAGACTCATAAACAAGTCTATATGCCCCCTAGAGATACTGGGAAAGAAAAAGACAAATCCCAAGTTGCTCAAGTAGATACTCCCTTAACTCTGTTTCAAGGAAAGACAGACACACCTCCATTCTTGATCTCTGTTCGCATATTTGGTAAAATTTTGCATAATTGTCTTTTAGATTCTAGTGCTTCAACCAATGTTATGCCCCTAGGTATCTGTAGAGCTATGGGTATCACCCCTACTGATTCCCAAAAGAAATTCACACAATTGGATAGAACCGAAGTGAATGTTGTAGGAGAGTTAAATATGATTCATATGCAAATTGCTTCTGATCCTAAGATCCAGCAAGTTATCAATATACAGGTAGCTGACATACCTGATGCTTATGGCCTAATCCTAGGAAGGGACTTTACCAGGGCTTTGAATGGATATGTGTTGACTGATCCCTCCCATATGTGGCTTCCCTGGAAGGGAGTGCCAAACCAGATTAGGATTGAGAGAGAACCCCGAATGAAGTACATGATTGCATAATATCAGAAAACTGCTACTGAAATTCTGGTATCAGAGGTAAGCATGGGTAACTATGTGCTCGCAGCCCCTCTTGAAGAGTTAGATGTGGAGGAAGTTCTTATGTTCCACACAACACATGTAGACCCTACAACAGAATCCAGTAGAACCGAAGTCTTGATCAAGCCAGATGATAATGATAATGACCTGGAAGATAGTCAGCTTGGTTTGTTGGATAACTTTTAAGAGTTCATTCAAAAGTGCATTCAAGATCAAGCTCAGTTGGGAAGAGGAATGAACTTTGGAGAACTACTTTTTCCCAATTGGTGTAGGGTACATAATGCTTCACATTTAGAATTGGACTGTTGCTTATGCCAGGCTACAATGGAACAAATACAAAAACTTATCAACCCCACTCTTGCAGTAAGAAGTGATATCCTGAGTGTGAAGCGATATCCTGAGTGTTCAAGAAGATCCCTAAGGGAAAAGAGTGATGCCTTCTGAAAAGCCATCCAGTAGTAACAGTGCAAGTGAAAGGGTAGAGTACCCTGCAGCTGCTGGTTGTTGGACTTTGAGATTCTATGGGTCCAAATCAAAGCAAGGATTTGGGGCGGGATTTGAGCTAATTAGTCCAAGAGGTAAGACATTTTTTGCTGCTCATAGACTTCAATTCCATTATACGAACAATGTTGTCGAATATGAAGCCTTGGTGCATGGACTGTTAATGGCACTAAAGAAAAGGGTTAAAATATTGCAAGTTTTTGGAGATTCTGAGTTAATAGTCAAGCAAGTTAGGAGATAATACTCTTGTCATGATAGAAGAATGACCAACTATAGACATAGAGTGTGGGACCTCATTGAAGGATTTGATGCCTTCAATAGTTAGTTAATTCCTCGAAATAAGAACCAAACAGCTGATTCTCTTGCTCAGGCAGCAAGTACCCTATAGCCTCTATCTCTTTCGGGACTAAAGAAGTTTGCTGTGGAGCTGACCTCAGTGCCTTCAGTACTAGACAATGTCACCAACTTCTAGGTATTCGAGGATGACAAGCATATCTTAGATTTTATTACTAGTACTGATGTCTTTGCTTCTCAAATCATTGACAAAACTAAACTCAAGAAGTTGAGATGGACTTGGAAGGGGTAATTAACTTGAAAACCAATATAATTCCCAGAGGAATGGTACAATTAGAAAGGATCTTTGATCTGGACAAAGTCAGGGATCAGGAACAGGATACCAGGAAAGAGTCCATCAGTGGACAATGTGACAAGTATAATGTGGGATCCCAGGAGGATGTCAAAAATGTATTTATTGGTAAAGTATGCACTACTGAGGAAAGAAAAGGAATCATAGAGGCACTACATAGATATCCATATGTGATAGCCTGGGGTTATGAGGACTTGAAGACTTATGATACATCAATCATAACTCATACTATCCCTCTCAATCCATGAGTGAAGCCTTTAGATAGAGGCAGAGGCCTATTAATGCTCTATTGGAACCTATAATACAAAAGGAAGTACAAAAATTGTTGTCTGTAAGGATAATATTCCCAGTTAGACATTCTACTTGGGTTGCAAATCTGGTTCTAGTGCAGAAGAAAAATGGTGAAATTAGGTTATGCGTGGATTTCAGGAACTTAAACAGGGCATCAAAAAATGATAATTATCCAGTACCTCACTGGATGAAGTGCTCCAGATTGTCAACGGATCTCAAATGATGCCCTTTTTGGATGGTTATTCAGGATACAACCAAGTTATGGTGCAATACGAGGACAGACATAAAACTGCTTTCACCACCAAGTGGGGCACTTTTGCTTATAGAAGAATGCCTTTTGGCTTGATTAATGTTGGAGCTACATTCTAGAGAGTAATGGAAATAGCCTTTAAAGACATCATTGGTAAGTGCATAATCATCTACATGGATGGTCTGACAGTGTTTTCAAAGAAGAGGTGATCACATCTCAGATTTATGCAAGGTTTTTCAAAAATGCAAGGAGTTTGGTATATCGCTCAATCCTAAGAAATGCATCTTTGGAGTTATAGAAGGTAAGTTATTAGGGCACGTTATCTTTGAGAAGGGGATTGCAATTGATCCATAATGTATAGAGGCTATTCTAAAAATTCCACTGCTTGCCAGTAAGAAAGAAATGAAATCATTCTTTGGCAAGATTAATTTTGTGAGGAAGTTCATTATTGGGTTTGCATAAATAGTCAAGCCACTGAATACAATGTTGAAGCAGGAGGCTAAGATTGAATGGAATGCGGAAGCAAAAGAAGCATTTGCTGAGATAAAGAGGGCAATTGCTAAAGCTCTAGTTTTAGTGAGTCCCAATTATGCTAAACCATTCTACATATATTCCTTTGCTTCTGACCACTCTTGTGCTGCTATATTAACTTAGAGATCTGACCAAGGCAATGAACATCCCATAGCATTCATGAGCATATCGATGAAGGATGCAGAGCTGAGATACCCAAGTGTGGAGAAGCAGGCTTACGCCCTAGTCAGGGTTGTTAAAAAGTTTAGACATTATATCCTCAGAAATAAGATCTTTGCTATAGTTCTTAATCCTACGGTAAGGCTGTTGTTGATGCAAAATGAATTGGGGGAACGTAGGGCCAAGTGGGTGACTATGTTACAAGAATATGACATTGAGATTCAGCCCATGAAGTTGGTCAGAGGGCAAGGGCTCACAAAGACAATGGCAGAGACAGGCCCTAAGCTTATGGCTCAAACTTATACTTTAGAAGATGTTTCTCTTGGCGAGTGGTATGACGATATTGTTCATTATCTCCTAACTCAGAGATGCCATGATCACCTTAATGCAGTACAAAGGAGGGCACTACGTTTGAAAGGTGATAGTTTCATGCTAAAAGGAGTTGTCCTATATAAGAAGAATCATGAAGGTGTGTACTTAAGATGCCTAGGAAAGACATAATCTAAAAGAGTTATGTTGGAATTTCATGAAAGATATAGTATGGGCCATGGCTCTACGCATTCTACTGCAAATCAGATCCTGAGAGCTGGTTACTATTGGCCTACACTGTTCAAAGATACACACAACCATGTTATGGTCTAGAACCTATGTTTCCTATACAAATTTTAAATTCCTACCCTTCAGTTCATTAATGAGTATTATGAGGAGGGAGACAAACGTGAGTCTAGACTTGCTGAATTATTACACCTTGAAAAAAAGAGGGACGAAACCCTGGAAAACTTTGCTAAACATCAAGGGGTAGTCAAGAGATGGTTTGATAAAAGAGCTAAGGTTAAAGCTTTTAGGATTTCTGACTTGGTTCTTTACAGGGATAAAGCTCACGACCGTAAGGGAGAGCATGGAAAATTTGATAAACTTTGGTTTGGTCCTTACCAGATTTCAAAAATCCTTGGAGACAATGCTTTCTGTTTGAAAACTCTCACTCGAAAGGATATCCCACTGCCGGTCAATGGGTAGTATTTGAAGCATTATTTCTAGTCTTGAGTTGTTTTTAGCTCTGGTCTTGTATATAGTTAGAGTAGGTTTTCCCTTTCTGCTTTGCTTTTGTTTGTTTCAGTTTCCTTTTGTGTGGGTTTTCTTTTGGTTTTGCTTTTGTTTTGCTCTGCTCTTGCTTGGAGGGTTTCTCTATTTTCACCTGGATGTGTTGCACTTGCATGACAAATGTATCATTATCTGGAATTGTTCTAAGTATTTCCTTGGTGGACTTTAGTCTTGCATCTTGAAAGGATGGTTGAAGTCATTACTATTGCCAACAGTCTTAATATCAGATTTATAGAAGATTAATCACCGACTTTGGTCTGAATTTGAAATACTCTAAAATCTAATATCTCTCATACATCTTAAGAATCCTGATGTTACTATAGGAATCCTTGTGAAGTTTTGTCAAGTGAAAAATCTTGTTTCTGCTTCAGTGCCACTGTGGTTCTCAGCCCTAAGTGTGAACTTCATTGTTCACAGGTTGGAATGAAAGTGACATATAAGGAATATCAAAAGAAAGAAAAATAAAATATTGAATATCAAAAGAATAAATTCAACTTATTAGGGGTACTTGAATATCTCTACCGGGGCTATGGACGCCTGGCTAGTAGTAGAGCTATGTTCAGGAGAATCGCAGCGATAACCTCATCGAGGCTATGGACGCCTGACTGACAACAAGGCCCAATCCAGGTTGCTTTTGAAGTTAGAATCCTTATGTAGCTTGACTTGACTGAACTTGGTTTCTGAAGTAGCTTCAGGAGGGAAATGAACTCATGTGCACACACTTGGATTTTCAGTTTATGGAAGATTTGGTCTATCCTTTGGTTCTGATTCTTTACATCTTTGCATTCTGACTTGTTTGTTTGGTGGTGAGATTGAAACCAGAGATTCTCATTTCTTGATTCTTGTTCATCATCAAATGCTCTGGAGCATTTCCCCAGTAGAAGTCGCCATTTGTTGTGCAATTTTTGCACACACGCCCCACTGAAAGCAGGGATCCTCTTTCGATTCGATTTTGGTTTCTTGGCCCTTTCTTTGAGGTTTTTTCTTATCTTGGCATGTGCTTAAATGTTTATTTTGATTGCCTAGGTGTTTCCCCAGGTTATTTATTGAAAATCGTAAGTTCTTGATGAGGTTCGGGTTTTTACCCGGATTCAAGATTTTCCACCCTGGTCAGATTTTCCCGGATCTTGCTTGGACTCCAGCTGGACCCCGTTGTTCAGGGATTTTTAGTATTCTCGGATTTTTGTGTGGACCAGATTTTCCCGAATTCTGCCTTGTTGTCAGCTTCCCGAGTTTTCTGACTGTCCTATTGATTGCATTAATGGCTTCGCACGTGCTTTGAAGGATGTATTTAACTTGAATTATGGGATCTCTTATGCCATCATGCTTATTGTTGTTGTCGTTTGAGCTGAGGAGTGCTTTCCTACATTTGATTGACTTCATTTTGGGGTATTTGGCTTTGAGTTGATCGATTTGGCAGTGTTTACTTGCACGTTCATGCCCTTGTTCTTTTTAGACACTTTTCTATTTTCTTTTGTTGGTTCTGAGAGTGATTCCCGCCTTATAATGGTATGTTTCAGTTGCTTTGCTCTGAATTGATGATTGCAGATAGCGCGTTGAAGTTGTACATCCTTATTTGGGTTTGATTTTCTGCATTATTTGGATGTTCTCGTGACTAGGGTTGTGTGGTAATTGTTTGATTTGTGGCTTTCCAAGCAAGTCCTGAGTTAATCTATTTATTCACATTATGAGAAGTCATGTTTTGGAAGTCGTGAGTTGTCCCTAGTGGCGTTTTTGGAGCGGTCGAAAAGTTTTAGGTCTAATCTCTCATGTTCTTTAATGGCGGGTGTATGGGGTTTTAACCTAGGACATCACCATTTGTCTTGAGTATGCTCCTGGGTTAGCTTAGAACATTGAGAAAATCTATAGAAGTTCCATCCCTGACTTGCCCTGATTTTAAATGTTCAAAATTTGTGATTGATTCGATGTTTGGGTTAAGTCGTGACTTTGAGTCATAGTGCAACATTTTTCATCCATCCGGGATAATCCGTCCCTTCTGAATTTCCTTCGCTGTAACCCTTCGAAGTCGGGGAGATGTCTTAACGTTCATCCTATGTTTCACCAAGAACCTTCTTAGGTTCATACTTGATCATTGGGACAACGTAATTCTTACACCGAAAAGTCTTTCTATTAGCAAGACATGCCCTAGTCACCAGGAGGTCATAGCGGGCTCCTCTTGTCTTACCGATCTTCCTTTCTATCGCTCAGACCTCCCTTTCTTTGGTGAGACCTTTCACCAAACATATTTTGTTCTTGTCGAGCGCCCTTCGAAGTCGAGAAGACTTTGTCTGTTTCGGAGAGACCTTTCGGCGAGCTCATTACTCTTGTCGAGACCTTCGCTTTCGGCGAGACTCCTAGCAGTCGCCAGGACTTCCTAGTGAAGCCTTCCTTTCTTGGCAGGCTCAGATCTTTTGTCGGAAAAAAATTGCACGGTCGTCAAGACCTCTGGCCGAATTCAAAACCTATCGCCGATATTCATTCCTTTCGCCGAAACACCGCAACTTTGTTGAGACCTCATATCAAAGAAATTTAGTCTCACCGAAGTCATTACTTAAACTCTGATGATCGGTGAGACAAGGGGGATTGGCTGTGACTTTACCTCGAGGGAAAATTCTCTCATCGACATGAATTTCCTCATCGCCAATCGGCAAGACGTGCCCCACTCGGCGTGACCTCATCCCGAATAGAATTTGTTTGGCTGAAGTACTTGCTTTTGCACCGATTGGTTCAGAGTTTTGCCTTATCTGCGGATTTCTGCCAAGTCTAGATTTCTTTGAAATCTGATGTCTCCCTGATTCTCCAAAGTTTCCTATCTGGCTCGTTCTTCACGGGAATCCGTCCCTCACGAATTTTCCCAAAATCTAGTGAAATATAAAGGAACGTGAGATAATTGGATTTATTTATGATTTGTGATGCATTTAATGATTATTTCATAGATTTCCATGTGGCTTACTGATCGATCATGCTTAGGTTTAATGTTTAAGTAGGTGTTTCCTGGTTATTCTGTTGGAATCTGATCAGTCTGGAATTTCCTGAAATTCCTCACTGGCTCAGATTTTGCGGATGGTCTTGAAGCCTGAAATTTGTTGTGATCATTTTATATGGAATTTAATAACACCTTGATTGTATGAGATTCATTCTAATGGTGTATTCATGAATTAACCTTCCCTTTCTTGTGGTTTTTACTATGATTTCCATGTTGAGTGCAGGATGAATCTAGCAAGGTAGCAGCTGGGTCCTCAATGTCTGATGCAAAGAGGATTAAAATGGACATTAAGAGCAGGATCCCTAAGAGAAAAATCACTTCAGTTTGGTCAGAGGTGGCTGATACAAATTTTGGATCATGGGATTATGAAGAATTCAAAGAAAGAATGGCAGTAGGGGACCTTCCTTTGGTGGCTAGAAGGATGATGGAATCCAGATTGTCACATGTTGTTGGTTTCCCTTCTACAGTGCAGTGTTACGAGCTGGTCCTTGAATGTGCTAGGCACTATGATCAAGATACACAAAGAATTATTGGTCCTCATGGGAGGGTTGTGGCAAATCTCAACCCAGTCTCCATTGCCCAAACCTTTGATATGCCAGACAGGTCTCATGTTGTAGGATTCAACATGAGGACAGCTCAGGAGTTCTACGATGAGCAGACTGTGAAGTCACAACAACTTATCAATTCCTGGTTGGAGAAGCCCAAGTCTCACTACTCCAAGTTACCCAAGCAACTATTTAGGATAAAGTTCAAGAAGGAATATTATGATGCCATCACTCTTCTCAGCAGCGTGGTTGGATTGAGGAATGCTAGTACGTTTGAGAATTGGATGTGCCATGTGATTGTGAGGATGGATCAAGAGAAGATTAATTACCATTGGGTAGGGGTCATTAGTGGAGTACTCCATGAACAGTTATCCAATGTGTTGCAGACCAAGACTTTCACAATGAATTCATATCGGGTCTATGCACTTGCAAGATTTCATCCTTACAAAGGATTGGATACAAAAGGAATTTTTGGAAAGGATGTTATTTATGAAGTTTTCCCTCAGTTGCACTTGGGAGGTTCAAACTATAGGAGCGTGAATGATGCATTTTCCATGTATATCACCAGAATGCTTCAAGAAGCAGAACATGTCAGGATTTCAGATCAAGCCAAAGAGCTCATCAAGAAATATGGAGCTTGGTTTATACAATTCCCAACTTTCTCCTACATCTGGATTGATTGTTGCCAGAGGACTCCATATAGACTTCCAAGATACCCTACTAATCACATTATCTTGTTGGAAGTAATTAGGCAAGTTTGTGACTTTGATGCTATCGTCAAGAAGGGCAAGCACAAGACAGGATTTGGTGGAGATTTTCCCCTAAGGATTGGCACTAGAGAGGTTTGTCCTTCCATTGGTTCCACCCAGGCTTGAGAGGAAGAAATGAGTACTCTGGGCTTGTCTTTCCACTACAGGAGGTCCAAGTTTGATATTGCAGGAGAGGCCCAAAAGAAGGCCAGCAAAGAGTATAGTCATAAGGTGAAATTGGAGGACTATTGGGCCAACTGCAGTGATGAATTTGAGGTCAGAAAGAAGAAATTCTCCCAGCTTCCAGTTGAGTCAGTTTGATTGTATAACGTACAGGCAGTTCCTGATCAATTGGACGACGATGGGAACTTGATCCAGGATCATGCTTATGAGGCCATAAAAGATAGACCAATTGGTGATGTGGATTGGTTAGAGGAAAGGACAGAATTGAAACAACTAGTGGATCCAGTTCTCAAATTTACTAGGATGTGGCTAAAGCATAAGTTGTGGGAGCTGGAAAATAATGGTGTGCAATGTACCTATGCGCTCATGGGAGATTTGGATCCCCATTCAACTTCTGAGGAGTCCACAGAGCAGGAAGATCCTAAAGATAAAGGCAAGCTAGATTCTCCTACCAAAGTTAAGTCTAAACGTTTTCTAGGAAAAGAAGCCTAGGAAGCAAAAAAATAGAGAAGGCCAAAGGCCAAGAAGAGGACAAGGACTAAGAAGTCTAAGCAGAGTCCTGAGGCTAATGATCTTGTACCCAAAAGGAAGAGAATTTCCAAATTATCGGAGAAAGCAAGCTCCAAGGTAGCAAAAGAAGAGATTCCCCCACTGGTGGTAAATGTTGAAAGTTTAGGGGAGAAGTCCAAAGTATATACAAGGGGGTCTAGGACTCCTTCTCCTAGGGACAGTGTGCCTAAGGTTGATCTCCCTCCGGTGGTTTCTCATGAGGAGTAGCAGGATGATGTTCCTGCCACTCATGAAACCCAAAGTGAACCAGGTGAGGGGGAAAATGTTGAAGATCATCTGGATACCGAGGGTGAGGAGTTCCATGAAGGAGAACTTTACAGTGCGGAGGTCGAGATTGAAAAGGTAATGCAATCTCCTTTGGTTGCATATGCAGGATCTCCAGTCACAAATGAGGAAGTTGAATTTCCTCTAGGGGAAGAAGAGGTAGAAAAGGCCCCACCACCTGAACAAGAAGAAGAGCATGCTGAGAAGAAAGAAAGCAAGACAGATGAGACTCCTAATAAACAAAATTTGAGTGAGGATGCACCTAAGGATCAGCAGGAGGAGAGGCAAAGTGAGGTGCAATTGGAATCCACTGTCCCTAGTTGGCTAGACAAAGAGATAAAGAGAAAGCAGGTGGTTGTGGAGGATAGTCCACCAAATTGGGATGCACTACTAGCTAAGATTGGAAAGGATAAAGGTAAAAAGAAGGCTAGAGTGATCTCAAAAGTTGAAAGGGATGAGACGCATAACAAGGTTGTTCATATTGCTACCCCTATTCAAGATAAAAACAGAGACGATGTGGCTAGAAATGATTATAATGTGCAGACTTTTAATCTTGGGCCTACATCTGTTGAATAGGATATTGAGGATTACCAGGATTCTAGTGCAGTTATTGTGAGTAGATTGAGGAAGGATAATAAGACCAAGTAGGAGTTAAAGAAAGAAAATGAAAATCTCATGAAATGCTTGGAGGAATTAATGAAACCCCTGCAATCCATTAACCCTTCTTCCTCTGCTACAAATCCTCTACCTCAAAAGACCATCACCGAGCTGAAAAAGATGAAAGCTTCCACCCTTGCCACTACGAGTTGGTTGAAAGGGGTGCAAATAAAGGGTGATGAAGCTATTAAGGAGATTTTGTCAACAGGGAAGGATGCTATTAGGGAAACTGAGTGGTTGAAGCAGGTGTTGGCACAAGATAAGGAAGACATCGACCTCCTTCTATAGAAAACTAGAACCATCATGGAATACACCAAAGATAAATTAGTGAGTGATGGAATTCTTCCTTCCTCCAGAGCTGCCGAACCATGGGAATGGTTTGAGGCATTGCAAATCAGGCAGAAAGTGTTAAAAAAGATTTACAAACAAAGGAAACAAATTGACGACACCCTAACTGGGGTTTACAATGGTTCCACCGCCTTCTTTGAAATTATGATGGGAAGAAGAAAGATCGCACCCAAGTACTTGAGCTTGGAACAGTTGAGAGAGTGGTGGCATGATGTGTATGCACCACTTGATGATGTTTCTGTTTCTGAGCACCAACTAGATGATGCGGCCACCTACCTTGTAGTTATTGATAAGCATGTGACATATAAGGTGGATTGGGATAGGTCGGTCAAGCGGTCAAGAGAAGAGATTGCGTCCATTGAAAATTGACTTAAGGTTCTGCCTTTGCCACCAGTAGCTGACTTGGATGGGACGCTTTTGAAGTTTCATGAAATGCTAGGTCAGAATACGGATGATAGGGAAGGGACTTGATGATGGGCTGCAACGCGATTTGTGCTTCCCTATTATCCTCCTGCGCATTTGTCCGAGCTGCGTTGCGGATCCTGGGCTGACTTGGATGGAATGTGCATTTAATGCATCCCTTTGACCTATTTCAAATTTCTCTTGGCTGGGTTGTTGTGCCATTAATGTTGTGAAACTCTTGCTGGGCCAACGGGTTTTCTGGGGGAATTCTATATATTTGGCATTTCGCCTCATTTGTAAGGGGTTAGATACAGTTAAGAAGTTGGTAGAAGTTAGAAGATAGAAGTAGAATAGAGTAAAGTGAATCAAGTAGGGCAAGTTAGCAAGTAGTTGTTCTCAAGCAAATATTGTAACAGAAAGCTGGAATTGTTGCTACATTGGATAATTTGAATGCAAATAATGACATTGTGATTTGGTGCCATATTTGTATTCTCTTGTCTTGCATGGTTCCCATTATCCCATCTTTAAGATTGCTTTGAGTTGTTTAATATTTAGATTAGATTTGATTCAATAATATTTGTGATTTGGTACGTGAATGTTGCAGCAATCCCTCAATCCATACTTTTCGCAACCAACTGATTGTTAGTTGCTTTGCAAAGTTAGCCTGGACTTCATACTCATTGTGCTTAGTTTGATTGTGAGGATTTGTTCATTTCAATTGCAATAAGGGTTGTTTGAATGAATGTTCATGATTTGAAAATCCTAACACTGTAGAAGATTGCACTGTTTCTACAAGATTGCAGATTCATCTGGGTTGAGTAGAGATCGGTTTTGAAGGATTGGTCCATTTCAGTATTGGTTATTTTCATTGTTGATCTTAGGAGTAGTGTTAGATTTAGAAATCTCTTTGAAACCCTTATCCTTTTTTATTTTCTTTGATTATTGGGTTAGATTTAGGATTAAAGTATCATCAGATCGTTAGATCTAATAGCATCGATTCAGTATTTTGCTCGTAGTAAGGTCCCTTTGTGATTACCAGTATTTTCACATTGTATCACTGAGTTGTTTATGCATTGTCAAGACCTGACATTAGAGACCTTGGGGTTATCTCTTGAGACTTGCTAATAGATATTTACCTTTCAAGAGAGATAGGATTCTATATTCTGTCTGAGTTGTTGTTGTGTAGAAAACACCATCAACATCAAACTGCATCTGTTAGGTCATTAGTAGGTTTTCCATATTTTTTTTACTGTACTTTATGTTTTCTATCCGTACAAACGCCAACACACCATGAGACACTAGTCCGTCGCACTATCGTCTAAATCCCGCGCTATAGTTTTGTGGTAATGAACTATTTGAGTTGCAGCCCAGACATTGGAAACTTGCTCACCTAATTTCCTGAAACATTTGGACTTGTAAAAATATAACTTGATTGCTCTTCCTTCAGCCTTTGAACTTTAAGCTCTCCTAAAACATTTCATTAGCTTGAGGTAGATCAGAGTAGCCTATTGTTCTAAACTCTCCCATGACTTAGAGTCTTGATAAATCGACCCCCCTCCTCTACACATACATTTATAGATGTATATACATATGTATACATAGATATATACATATATGTATACATATACATATATATACATGTATATATGTATATGTACACATACATATATAAACATGTATGCATTCATGTATATATATAAACATACATATATATACATATATTCATGTATGTATATATGTATATGTATATACAATGTATATATGTATACATATATACATATATGTGCATACATACATATATATACACATATACATATATACATACATATAAACATACATATATACTATGTATGTATGTATGTATGTATATATGTATACATACATATATGTATGCATATATACATGTATACATACATATATGTATGCATATATACATGTATACATATATGTATATATGCAAATATATATGCATGTATATATATGCATGAATGTATGTATGTATATGTATGTATATGTATGTATATATATGTATACATACATTTATTCATGCATATATACATACACACTCATATATGTGTGTATTAATACATATATGCATACATGTATATATGCATACATATATGTATGTCTACATACATACATACATACATACATACATACATACATAGTATATATGTATGTTTATATGTATGTATATATAATAAACCGATTTATTACTTGCTCCTCTTAGTTGTATACCTTATTAATGAGAATATTATATGGACCTTGAGCACTTAAAAATTGTGAGAAAAAATATTTTAGGAGTTTTATGGTTAAATAAGTGCGAATTTTTTTATGATTAGTCAGATAAGTTGTATAATTATTGTATTTAGTTGTTACACTTGGATTTCATAAATTATTTTGAGAAACAACTCTATACTAGTCTATTATGATAGACATACATATGTAGAGATATTTTATGTATTTATGTATGTATGTATGTATACATACATACATACATACATACATACATACATACATAGTATATATGTATGTTTATATGTATGTATATATAATAAACCGATTTATTACTTGCTCCTCTTAGTTGTATACCTTATTAATGAGAATATTATATGGACCTTGAGCACTTAAAAATTGTGAGAAAAAATATTTTAGGAGTTTTATGGTTAAATAAGTGCGAATTTTTTTATGATTAGTCAGATAAGTTGTATAATTATTGTATTTAGTTGTTACACTTGGATTTCATAAATTATTTTGAGAAACAACTCTATACTAGTCTATTATGATAGACATACATATGTAGAGATATTCACTTTAAATTAATTCATGTTAACATTTATCTACTTGAAATGGTAAATGTAGACACTTAAAAATATCTCGATGGATCACATTGGCTAACTAACATCATTTCGTCCTAAAACCCATCATCTTTTCACTTAATTGATTAAATTAGCCTAGCTATTTAATTAATTGCCTCATTTTCATCTATTAATCTAATTGACCTAGTTAGGTTAATTCATCCCCTTTCATGCTAACATTTCATCCTATTAAATTGAATAAATAAAATTATTTAATTTAATCTCTAAAGTCCTCTTATTTAATTAAATAACCCTAAGTTATTCAATTAAATATCATATCACTTCCCCTTTCCATTAAATAAATTAATTATTTAATGAATATCCTAATTCCCCTAATTTGCATAATTGAAACTTTATTTAATTATCAAATTACTAATAAATCTAATTCCCCCCACTTGCAAGGGAATATTCCTCCTTTACACACTCCTCCAGAAAGAATATTCCCATGGAATATTCTTTCCCCTTTTGCACATTAAAACTTTGTTTTAATTTGCTAAATATCTATTTCCCTCACCCATGAGAATATTCCAAAGAATATTCTCTTTCTTCACTCATTTGAAAAGAATGAATATTCTTCCTTATAACAAACTCACAAGACTTCATGTGCAAGTTAACTTACAAGTCTTCATGTGCAAGTTAACTTACAATACTTCTTGTGCAAGTTTTGAAAGTGTGTTTGTTTGGATGAATGTGAGCCCTTGATTAAATATCATCTTGCATCCTCAACCCTTGATGGGAATCTATGATCCATGCCTCCATCATCTTTCCTTATTGACCACTGATTAGCTTTCTCAATCTTAGCCCTTCATTTCTCATTTGTCCTCCTATAAATAGGTCACTATTTGGAGACAAATCGATCCATCTTTTAACATCAAACTTATGTTGTTAAAATCACTTTTTCTTGCACTCAAATTTAGCATAATTTTAGTTTATTTTAATTGCACCATATTAGCTTAGCTTCCATTAATGGCTTCCATGATAACATAAATGCATCCATTTAGTATTGTGTAATTAGGGTTTGAATCTTTTTTAGCTTAAACTTTATTTAGAGTAGATTTGCATACACCCATATCAATCATCTTAGCATACATCATGTTAAAGTAGCTTGCATCATGTTCATTTATCTTTAAATCATGTTTCATCATGCATCTTTCATCGATTTTGTCGATTCTCTTCAATAGAATAGATCGAAACAAGCTCATTATCTAAGAGATTGGGAAAGGGTCACCATTCCACATCAATGCGACACCACTCTCCCAATAGGATAAGTTTCAATATCTTAGATTAGAGGTTTTTCAAGCTTTCATGAATTAGAATGTTAGTTTTAATGGCTTCTTTGTCTTTGTTTACAATGAATGATCTTATTGGGATTGATGCTTAGTGGGTTAATATGCCTCAAATTCGTATTGATCGGGTGTGGTTAACCTATACTATGTCATTGGTCACAGTAAATATTATACTAATTGTATATTTATAAAATCTCTCAGAGTAGGATATGTTAAGAGTGAGATTTAATATGACACGCTTAAATATATTTTCAATTACATCTATGTTTGTAATAATTTATCAATGTCGTGTTTTTGAGTCAAGCAAGAGATAGTAGTGTGTGGACATATGACATGAATATCCATGTTAAGGAATGTGATTATATTGAATTTTTTTGGCCAAAGTAGTTCTTGTTGCATGCATTATCAATTTACGAGTATCTACTAGTTTGCATATTAGTCAAATGTGATGTAGTTAGAGGCTATATAGGGATGCATGACATACTATATCTGAGTGTAGTACTCTCACTATTGGAACACAACTATCTATTGAGAAGGGGGTGAATCAATAGATCAATAAAATTTAACTTTTAACACCTTTTAAAGAAAGTAAAATAAAGATGCAGAGATTCGCACACACACACACAAATACTCATAACACCAGATATATGTGGAAAATCCAATATGGGAAAAACTATGTTGAGAATAGCTTCTAAGATCTACTATCATAATCGAGCCTCAAAATAAAACCTCACTAATTACAATGTTTTAGGAGCACCAAATCCAAGGAAGCACCCACTCCCTCCACTGAGCACAAACTTAGCTATCTGATGGTACCAACCAATCAGATTTACAAAAAAATATGGACCTACAACTCTTGATTACAAATGATTCATAAATGAATTCAATTCAATGTTGCAAACCTATTTTGCAAAGACTCATACTTTGCTACTATCCTCCTAGCAATTCATTTTCCTACTCTGCTATGCTCTTTCACCCTCTCTACACTGTATCACACACACCTCTGCAACTCAATGCATATCCTAGATTATGTTTCTATATATCAGTCTAGGTTTCCCTTTCACAACATGTGCATACACAACATACAATTTCTCTCCATTCACTACTCTCATTCAACCATCCAACAATTAGTTGTTCAACTTTTCTCACTTAGCTTCTCCAACATGCCAACTCTCCTCAAGACAAACAACCACCGAAATTATTCATGCAATTGCTATTTTTGGCATCTATCAATCTTAGGTTTTTATATGCATTTAATGTCATATTCCTGTATGCTTGATCTTGTTCCATATACGATGCATTTTCTATTCTTAGCAACTTGCAAACCCTAGATCAGATACATAATAAATTATATATCTTGCATTATTAATCCATATATGATTTTCTAACCACCTTCTTCTTTGTGTCGTTGTCTACACATATTATCGCTAATAAAATTAAATAGTTGGGGCAGTTGAGCTAATTAAATTCATCCTCTATGTCGGTTTATGGCTGCTTCCACCATTCTTTCTGCCACCTAGCCATTACATAAACAAATATTTGAATTAGGGTCATCAATCTTTCTATTTCGTTTCATGATCTATCGCTTCTCTTTTGAAACCTCAGCTTTAAAACACAACCGTTGGATTAAAATACTTTGAAATAGTGTCATAGATCTTTGCTTAGGGCACAGGAAAACATTCTTCTTTTTATGCCCTTTGGCCAACTTCACCAGGGATACGTGTCATCATACCGCGTTCCTGCAATGCCAACGCATGGACCCACTAACAAAATAGTAGGAGGATACCATCTATCCATTTACGTCATCACATTATATATAACTATCACTTTTTACTTAGTGCAGAATAATTCACAACACTAATGTGAGTTGATTGAATAATGTAATCATTTATTGACATCTTCCTTTGAGGAAACTTGTCATTATACCACACTCTCGCAGGGAAAAGTTGAGGACCTACCATACTCTCAACGGGCTAGTGGGACATTTTTATCTATCCCTTCTAACGTCACACTCCACTAACCATCACTCATCACTTTTTTCTTTATGCTTGAGAGAATGAGAAACATGATGTATAGAAGTCATGTGATGCAATCAATACTTGCCACCTGTTATCCTGACATCGCATTCCACTATTCTAGCTTTGTCAAAAAGAGATGTTCTTATAACCTTGTTAGCAATTGAAGGTGGTTTTTAAACCAACATCAAATGCTAAAATGACTTATCTTCAACTTGGGTGGAAAAAGAGAAGGTTATTGTAACTTTTTTCTGAGATTGACAGAAGTTCCCTAACTTGGACAAAACTCTGAAATGACTTGAATTAAGCAGCACTTTGGGAATTCAAAAAGATGAACCTTAGACTATAAGTTGTAATGCATCGGGAAAAGGAAAGGGTATGAAAACCTAGGTGACGACCAATAGGGTTTTGATAACTAACAAAAAGACTGACAACTTCAAGACTTAGCCAAATTTTGGGTAAATAGGCTAGTTTTTTAGATAGGCCAAAACTATATAACTTAAGTAACCTTCAACTACTAGTAGCCATTCAACAATAAAATATAAACTCTATCTAGCACCATGACTTAAACTCGCATGAGTTTGTTGGATGTCGGGGTTCACCCTTTCACCTTACCACTTTCCTTCCTTTCAGTAAGATGTAAGCCTCCCTACCAAACTGTGATTCCCAAACTTTTCTTTCTCAAGACCAAATAGCTTTAACCCTTTTGGGTGCCAGCAATTGGGCTTTCATTGTTCTGCATACTTACCATTCTTGTTAAGGTGAAATCCTTAACTCCAACTTTGATACCCAACCCTTTTCAGGTGTCGGGGATTGGATCTCCACCATACTCTTTTCTTTGAACATAAAGGTAAGGCATAAGCCAACAATTTGAAGCCTGATGTCCAAATCCTTTTGGACTAAACTCAAATCTCCTATCTCCTTCCTTCTCTAGTAAGGATACATTGTAAGCCCAGGGCTCAAAGCCTAAACTTTTGTAATACTTCAAAGCTTGCTCTGCAACATTAAACCATCTTTTCTTTGACCTCCTTATGATGCCCTTTTGACATCAATGACAATAATTCCAACAATCTCCCCCTTTGTCATTGATGGAAAAACCAAATTCTTTATACCAATTATTCCAACACAACATTGATCATTCTGCAAGGAAATCATACCCCCCCCTTAGACATATCTCCTCCTTTGATAAACAAAAAGAATTGTTCTCTTTCTCCCCTTGCTCAATTGCATGATAATTTGAACATTCTCTCCCCTTTTGATATCAATCGAAAAGGGGCACTATTTGGACACCTTGTTGCTACTGATGTTCTCCTCCTTTGACTGAAAATGTAAAGAGAAAGAATTGTGTCCATAAATATACAACCATCAAGTCATTAGAAATTTGTAAAACCATGCATTCTTGACTTGAATTCTCTCCTTTCTTCCAGGGATGAATACAATTTTTGTGAAGCTCCCCCTAAACCCATGCCCTATCACTAATATTTAGTGATATGATGTGGAAGCAATTACTCCCAACTTATGCCTCAAATATTCAAATTGCTCTTTAGGAAGAGGCTTGGTGAATATGCCTGCCACTTGTTCTTTAGTTGGCACATAGTCTACAATAACTTCTTTATATACTACCATCTCTCTTAATAAGTGATACTTAATTGATATGTGCTTAGTTCTAGAATGCATCACTGGATTCTTTGATATGTTTATGGCACTTGAATTATCAAAAATAATAGAGATAGGTTATTTGTACTCTACCTTGATGTTTTTAAGTCTTTGATTCATCCATAACACT
Source organism: Sequoia sempervirens (assembly GCA_007258455.2). Lineage (NCBI taxonomy): Eukaryota > Viridiplantae > Streptophyta > Pinopsida > Cupressales > Cupressaceae > Sequoia > Sequoia sempervirens. The sequence goes on along the minus strand of VDFB02353493.1, from coordinate 81,235,946 downwards.
TGAGTACAACATGCCACTACTGCCACATATTTTGCTTCAATTGTAGAAAGAGTAATTGACTCTTGCTTCTTACTTAGCCATGAAACTAGTTTGTTTCTAAGGAAGAATGCATCACCACTATTGCTTCTTTTTTTATCCACAATTCCATCCCAATCAACATCTGTATATGTTGTCAAAGTGAAGTCTTCACCTTTGGGATACCACAATTCATAGTCAATAGTGCTCTTGATATATCTAAAAATTCTTTTAACTACATTGGCATGATACTCTTTATGAGCAACTTGAAATCTTGCAACCATGCATGCTTCTTGCATGATATCAGGTCTTGATACTATTAGATATAGCAAGATGCCTATCATTTACCTACACATTGTCTGATTTGCATTTGGGGGTTCATCTGTCTTGCTTAAAGTTTACATCTAGCTATCATGGGGGTATTAACTAGCTTGCTATCTTCCATTCCAAACTTCTTAAGCATCTCCTTAGCATACTTAGTTTGAGATATAAATATCCCATCATTAGTTTGTGCTATCTATAAACCAAGGAAGACAAACAATTCTCCTAGCATTGGCATCTCAAATTCATTTTGCATTTGGATAGCAAAACCTTTACACATTTTGTCATTGTTGTCACAAAAAATGATGTCACCCACATACACAACAAAAATTATCATATGATCACCTTCTAACTTAAAATATAGATTGTTATTTGCACACCCTTTCTTGAATCCTTTTTGTTGTAGATGTTGGTCTAATCTTGAATACCATGCTATAGGTGTTTGTTTTAGAACATACAATACGTTCTTCAGTCTACAAACATAATCTTCTTCTTCTGATAGTTGAAAACCTTCAGGTTGTTCTATGTAGGCTTCCTCTTCTAGGTTTCCATTCAGGAAAGCATATTTAACATACATTTGATAGACTTTGAATCCTTTATAAACAAAGAATGCTAGAAATATTCTTATAGCTTCTAATCTAGTAACAAGTGCAAATGTTTCCTCAAAGTATATACCTTCAACTTGTGCATATCCTTTGAACACCAACCTTTCCTTATTCCTTACAACGACCCCATCTTCACTGAGCTTGTTTCTAAAGGTCCATTTTGTACCTATCACATTCTTGCTTGGGGGTTTTGGAACTAATTCCCAAGTTTTATCTTCTCAATTTGGCTCAACTCTTCTTCCATTTCTTTTATCCATCTTTCAACCTTGTTGGATTCAACATAGCTTTTGGGCTCAATTTGAGACATGAGAGAAAAATTTATTTGCTCTTTATTCTTTGCAATTCTTGTGCTTTTTCATTTTCTTCTTCAGACTCTTCATCAACAACTTCATCTTCAAAATTTGATTCAACATCATAGTTACCTCTATCAAGTTTAACATGTTTCAGATCTTCATCAACCTTGACATTTATACTTTCTACAATTTTGTGCAACCTTTTGTTGTAGCATTTATAGGTTTTTCTTTTTGTGGAATATCTAAGAAATATTCCTTCATCACGTCTTGAGTTAAAGCTTCCCAAATTATCCTCTTCTCTCTAATATAGAACTTTCTACCAAACACTTTGAAGTACCTAACTAATGCAAGTTTGCCATACCACAGTTCATAAGGTGTTTTCTCATTATTTACTCTCAACTTTACTTTTTTCAAATTAAATACAACTATATGTACTACCTCTCTCCAGTATACATCAAGTAACTTGGCCTCATTTAGCATTTTTTTGGCCATCTCTTGGATTGTTTTGTTCTTTCTCTCAATAACTCCATTTTGTTGTGGAGTCCTTGTTGCATAATATTGTCTTTTAATTCCATGTTTCTCACAATATTCAATGAATTCATTTGATGCTAATTCTCTGCCTCTATCTAATCTTAAGCATTTTATCCTTCTACCAATCTCCTTTTCAACCATGGCTCTAAATATTTTGAATCTTTCAAATGCTTGTGACTTATCCTTCAAAAAGGTTACCCTTGTCATTCTTGAGTAATCAACAATCAGCAACATGAAGTATGTTTCACCTTTCAATCATTTTATTCTTGTGGGGCCACAAAGATTAGTATGAACCAATTCCAAGGGCTTTGTAGTTGCATACTCTCTTTTTTGAAATCCAACCCTTGTTTGCTTTTCTTGTTGACATTCCTTGCAAGTGGTGTTTGCTAGTTTAGTTATATTAGGCATGTGTCTCACCAGCCCTTTTGAGCTCACTTTTACAAGATTATCAAAATTTACATGTCCCATCCTCCTATTCCATAACCAACTCTCATAAAATTTCCCTATCATGTAGTTTTTTCCATTCACTTCACTAAGATTGTAGAGGTTTCTTTCATTCCTTATTCCCTGAGCAACAACTCTTCCTATTTTTTTGATTTTGCATCCTTCAACATTAAACATGAATTTATATCTATTTCCACACAATTTACTTGTTGGCATATTGCTTCTAGTGTTGTCATTGATGGAAACCTAAGTCATTGTTTCGGTCTGCAAATCAAGATTTGTTCATGTTGGCAAGCAAAGTAAAGAACAAAGTATTACCGAAATAAAGAATGAAGAACAGGGTATCCGATTAGTATGTCAATTTGTATGCTTCACCGGATTATCATTTTGATTTGTGGATCTTAGGGAAGGATTTTTAAGTATCTATATTATCTTATTGTTAACTCTTGTGATATCACATTAATCGGTGTATAAGTTAGGAGATCCGACAGGATGATTTTTCTGTTTATTTGTCCATGAAGGTTGACTTGATGTATGTAGCGTGTCACAGATGTATAAGGAGTAATTGTTTAAATGTTTCTATGTTTGAGCATTTTGATTTGGGGCCACAACATAGCATTATCCAACTTTGATGGGTATGCATCGAATATTAAAAGTGGATTGAGCTGACAGTTGGAAGATATTTTCTATTTTATTAAAGCCGACATGGAGCGATTCAAATATTGGTAGCGAATATATATATGAGATCAGTAAAATCATTTTTGGTGTGCATGTGTGTGTTCTATATGTGTATATGTGTGTGAATATCTAAAGATCAGTTGAGCGAATTTTATTTGCGCAGAAGAGGATTTTGTTGAAGCAAATTAAGGAAGAGCAGAGCGAAGTGCAGAATCAGACAGAAGGTCTAGAATCTAATTTATGAGCTTAACTAAAACTATAACCAGGCATTTGTAGATGTTATCTTCTTAGTTCAATCTTTTGTAAGGAAGTGAGCCTTCCTATTTTGAGCAGTGTGCCTGAATGCAAGTGCATTCCCATTTTTTTTAACACTATATTTTGAGTACTCAAATTGTGGATTGACCTCCACTGTGGTTTTTCCCCTAACAGGGTTTCCACATAAAAATCCTTGTGTTATGGTGTTGTGGATTATTGTTTCATGTTCATGCATCTTTTCTTTTGATTGAATGGTTTAAGCACTTGAAAGGATAGATTAATAAAAGTTAAAATTGCTCAACACTGATTCACCCCCCCTCTCAGTGTTGCTTGAGTCCAAAAATTGGTATCAGAGATACGTTCCTTGAAGAAGTTTAATAGCTTGAGGTAGATCTTAGAATCTAATGGACTCTAGTAGACTTCAGTAGCAGCTTGTGGTGGCTCTTGATGATCTTGATCAGTCTAAGGCAGAAGTCTAAGAATTGAAAGGAAATCTTAAGGATGCTGATAAATTCATTCAAAAGTTGAAGGATCGGGTTATTAAATCCATGGAAAGGAAAAAGGATCTTTGTGATCAGATAAAGCAAAAAGAAAGCAAAATTATTGAAGAGAGAAAAAGGATGGATGACGATCATTTGAATCAAACCTTGAAGGAAATAACTGAAGAATGTGAAAAGCTTGCTAGAGACAATGCTACCCTGAAGCATGAGATGGAATCTATGGCGATGAAGATGACTAAGGAGATTGAAGAAAGAAAGAAGAATGAAGAAAAAATTGGCCAGACCCTAAAAGAGAGAAGTAATGAATGCAACATAGTTAGTAGAGAATTCATTCAGTTGGAGATGGAACTGCAACAATCTAGAGACAATGAAGAAGAACTTGAAAAATAGATTGTTATTCTTAGAGATGAACTAACTACTACAAATGAATACAAGGAGAAGTTCAAGATTAGCTCAATTAAGCTTGATGAGATAACTCAAGGATAGAAGAATGAAAATGATAAGCGAGGTCTTGGATATGAGAAAGGGGAAAGTTCCAGATCTGGACAAAGGAATCTTAGGCAAGGAAATTAGATGGACAAGGCATAAAGGCATTCGGTAACACAACCTAATGCACAAAATTTTAATGGATATTGTTTTGCATGCAATAAATTTGGTCATATGGCTACTTAGTGTAGAAGTAAAATGAAATCAATAGATTCATCATTTTTTGGTTAGTGTTTCAATTGCAACAAGTTTGGGCATAAGTCAATTGAGTGCATAAATTTGTCAAACAACTCTATCAATACAAGGAATGTAGAATGTTATACTTGCGGAAGACTTGGGAATATTGCTAATCAATGCAGATCAAGAAGAAATAAATGGAATGATTGGTCTGAACGAGGAAATCCTATGTTACAATTGCAACAGATTTGATCACAATGCAAGATTGTGCAAGAACAAAAACATGGATAGAAGAGGTCCAATATACAAAGGCAGAATTTCACAGAAAGATGATAAAGGAAAAGGGAAAGTGACTGTGGAAGAAATAAGAGACTAGATGAAGAAAACATGGGTAAGGAAGATTGATTCTAATGAAGGAAATAAGCCCGCACCAGAATTTTCTTCTGGTAATTCCTCTGGAAATTGATCTTAGGACATCGGCCTAGGGGGAGTTTTTCAAGAAAATTTGTCATCCCCCTATCAGTAGCTAGCACCGGAATGCAGGAAAGTGTCAGTAGTTGTGCTAATAGTTTACAAATGTATGAGTGATCACTTGTGCAAAAATTTGAAGAAGTAGAAGGTCCGTAGATGAATTCTTCTTTTGTTGTCTAAGAAAAAAGAGTATTTGGAACACCTAGGGAAAAACACTTAATGCAGTAAAAGGCTAGGTGTGCGAGCTATAAAAGGGTATTTGGAACCCTCATTTGTCACCTTGCATTGAAGAAGAATATAAGGAGAGCCTCTGCAGCAGAATATCAAAGGAGTAAAGTCAATTCAGGGCAAATTCATCAGGTATTTCAGTTGCTTGTAGAATTCTCACTTAATTTGGTGCTCGGTAGAAACTTGTTCAGTACGAAAAAGAAAATGAAGCAAATAAAAGGAATGGTAAATTTAGATGAATATATTAGTGAGAAGATTAGGGATGTGAGAAATATGTTGTTGGTTGATGAATTGAAATGGCTTAAAGGTGTGAAACACAAAATTTTGGACATTTGGAGTGAATTTCCCTATTTTGATAACGCGAAAATCATTAGGTTTATCCTGAATAGATTGAATGATGAAATTCTAACTCTAGATAAACTCTATCTCATTTCGAAAGAGGTGATTAAGAATCTAACTGGATTATGCAATGTCGGGGATATACCGAAAAAGAAGTTGATTCAAAACAAAGAAGTTGAAACCCTAGCCGGAGTAACTAGAGATCAGAGGGATTTGATAATTTTGACGATCAAAGATTCGATAACAAGGTACATTGCGCATGGAATTTCATACAAAATATTTTTTAGAAACAGGGAAGGCACACCTTCAGCAAGAGTAGTTTACATCTCTCATAAAATGATCTGGAGGATCATGATTTTGACCTATGTGGATTGCTAGAAGATCAATTGATGGAAAATGTTTAACTAACAAAGGAGGCAGATTACACCTTCAGGTTTGGTACCTTGGTCATATGTCTTGTGATGTATTTTCTGAATTTCTTGCCACATATCAACAATGTTGTATGGAAAGAGAATGAACCGGTTTGCAAATAGATTTTTGAACACTCTAATACTTTGGAAAATTATAAGCAAGAGTATGCAAATTTCTTTAAAGAATTGCTAGGGAAGTTTGGAGCAATTAGCATTTCCATTCCGGTAAGAGCAGTTGAAGTTGGATCCCCTTCCGGTGAGATGGAGAGGAAGAAGAAAAGAGCACAAGAGATTGTTGATTACACTCCTTCGGCACACAAGACTCCAAAAATTGAAGGAAAAGGTAAAGAACAAGTGATTGTGGACATACCAGATGAGGAATCTGATGAGTACACTCCAAGGGAAGAATTGAAATTAGTTGAACTAGATGTAATAATGGCAGAAGGAAGCTAAGATGAAGGTGTTTTATCCAAAGTAAAGATATTGTAGCTTGTTCAGGAGAAAGATGGGATGTAGAAAATTGTTGACATATGGTCAGATAGACCCTCATATGAGTAGGACCTGATCGAGAGCATGCTAAGTACTTATTTTTTGCAAAATAACATTGATTTGGAGAGTTTCCAGAATGTGTTTCCTGAAGAGATGATTGAATGCATTAAGGAAGCCATGGTATTTGAGTCCTAGGACAGGGAAGAAGGAGAAATAATTCTACACCTAAAGGAGCAGTTCAGGCTATCTCTTACCAAACTAAAAGGGAAAATGAATGTGTTGAGGCAATGCATAAATACAACAAATAACATCTACAACTATTGTCTTTGTTGGCCTCATGCATTTTGGAGATACAAAGATAAACTGGAGCAGATTGAAACTAAGCTAAACAAGATTGGTCAGGATTATAACATGTTTCAAGATCAGGATGGTGTAGTCAAGAAAAGGATTCAAGAGTTGTAGTTTGAGCATACAAAAGTTCATTTCACCAGAAACAACCTTGTGGACACCTTTTGGAAAGTGAAGGATCTAACTGAATGCAGACTGGAGTAGTTAATTGAGTTTTTGAGGAAATGAGAGAAATTAGAAGAGGAAAACACAATTCTAGAATCTCTCATCCAGATTATCAACCAGACATCTTAGAACAACAACTCTATCTTAATCATTGGGATTTCAGTAGAAGCTTGGAGGAAATTTCATTTGAAAAATGAAAGATAAATACAAGATAATTTTCTGACTCGAGTAGCAGTTGTATTTCTTCAAATTTTGATCCATTTTTTGAATTAGCAAAGGGGGAGAGAGAGCAATAAAAAATGTCTTATCATTCTAAGGGGGAGTTGTATTTTGAAATTTTGAACTCTGGCAACGTAATCATATTGGTTCGGACACTTAGTCATTTTTCACTAAGTGTTGCCATCAATGCCAAAGGGGGAGATTGTTGGCATATGGATTCTAGTGTTTTCATTGATGGCAACCTAAGTATCGTTTTGGTCCACAGATCAGGATTTGTTCATACCGGCAGGCAAAGTAAAGAACTGAGTATTACCAGAAGAAAGAATGAAGAACAAGGTATATGGTTAGTATGTCGATCTGTATGCTTCACCAGATTATCATTTTGAGTTGTGGATCTCGGGGAAGGATTTTTAATTATCTATATTATCTTATTTTTAAGTCTTGTGATGTTGCATTAATCGGTGTATAAGTTAGGAGATTCGGCAGGATGATTTTTCTATTTATTTGTTCATGAAGGCTCTTGATGTATGTAGCGTGTCACCGATGTATAAGGAGTAATTGTTTAAATGTTTCTATGTTCGATCATTTTGATTTGGGGCTACAACATAGCATTAGTCGACTTTGATGGGTACACATCAAATATTAAAAGTGGATTGAGCCAACAGTTGGAAGATATTTTCTATTTTATTAAAGTTGACATGGAGCGACTGAAATCTTGGTAGCGAATATATATATGAGATCAGTAAAATCATTTTTGGTGTGCATGTGTGTGGTGTTCAATATGTGTAGATGTGTGTGAATATCAGAAGATCAGTTGAGCGAATTTTATTTGTGCAAAAGAGGATTTTTGTGAAGCAAATTAAGGTAGAGCAAAGTGAAGTGCAGAATCAAATAGAAGGTCCAGAATCTTATTTATGAGCTTAATCGGAATTGTAACTAGGAATTTGTAGATTTTATCTTCTCAGTTCAATCTTTTAATTATGATTAAAATCTTTTGTAAGGCAGTGAGCCTTCCTATTTTGAGTAGTGAGCTCTAGGCAGTGTGCCTAAATGCAAGTGCATTCCCATTTTGTTTAACACTATATTTTGAGTACTCAAATTGTGGATTGACCTCCACTGTGGTTTTTCCCCTAATAGGGTTTCCACATAAAAATTTGTGTGTTATTGTGTTGTGGATTATCATTTCATGTTCATGCATCTTTTCTTTTGATTGAATGGTTTAAGAACTTGAAAGGACATATTAATAAAAGTTAAAATTGCTCAACACTGATTCGCCCCCCTCTCAGTGTTGCTTGAGTCCAACATTACTAACACTTAGCAGATTGTGCTTCAATCCTTCAATATAGAGAACATAACTGGTAGGAAATTTTCCATCAATGCTCAATGTTTCCTTACCAAAAATTATTGCAGTAATGTTATCACCCAAACTAATTGAACCTTATATAATGGAGTGTATTTGCACCCCTCACAAATTCCCCATTTGTATCCCCTCACCTTAGAAAAATTAAACCTGACAATGCAATTACACTTTATCCAATCACTTTCTACCCACTTGGTGGTTGTCTATAGTGACGGTGGGGGAATTTTGTTGGGGACGCTAACGCAGTGTGCAAATGTCTATGTGGCACACTGCCATCCTAATAGGATTCCTGCCTCTGGAATCTACGAAGGTGTTACACTTCTCCATTGGCGACGAAGAGTAACGCCCCTACACCCTTGACCGACATCAAATGGCTCTTTTGGGTTGCTATTCACTTCAAAACCATCTCATTATTCATCGATTCAATCCTCTACACACTTTGGCTTCATTTTGTTGAATGCTTCTTGATCACACTTCACTTTTTTCACTTTTACCACCATTGGAGTTGTGACTTGGTGTCTTGTGAGACTGCTTATTCATTGTTACAACAACGTCAACTTTGCCAAGGTTGCATACTTCTCTACTTGCTTGAGGGCATCTTGATTGGGAAGGTGATATTATTTCATTTCTCTATTTCTATAACATTTTCATATGGTTTCATAGCATAGTGTTGTTACTTTTGCTTGGTAGCATTCTCTTCCATATTTTCTATCTCATGGCTATTATGGTTGTCCATGGAGGTGGGAACACTAAAATGGGGTTTTGACTGTGGCAAGCCCTGAAACAGTCCCAAAATTTTTCCCCGTTTTGTTGTGTGTAGGTTTTGTGTTTGTGTGGAGCTTGCGGGAGGCTGGACCAATTGTGAGTTTGACTTTCTACAACCTTTTCATTCTTGTCAAATTTCTCTTTTTAAGTTAAAGAATCCTTCTTGTAGGATCCTAGTACTTTAGCTCCTTCATGCTTTCTGTTATCTTATAAAATTGTGTTCATCAGATAGACTAGTAAATTCCCATCAATTTTAACTATATTCTACACTTTGTTCGTATGGATGCCAACACCCGATCGAGATGCCTACGCATCATATTGTCGGCTATCTTTTGTGTTGGATTCCTCTAGTTGATAGCTATTGGAGTTACAGTTTCAACTCTAAAATTTTCTCTCTTGATCCCCTAAACCTCTCAAATTTCTAGAAGGATAGTGGCATATCACTTTTCCTTCCTTTTCACCCTCCTAAAAATAAAACTTTCCATAAAAAATCCTTAGTGTGAGGTAGATTAGGGTAGTTGGTCATTCTAGACCCTCTTGTGACCTGGGGTCTTGAGTGTTCGGTCCCCCTCCTCTACACCTTCATTACAACTCTTTAGCTTGATGATCTTTCTCTTATCTCCAGTCATGTGTTTAGAGAAATCACTATCTATTACCCACATTTTTTTCTTTTTGGCATGAAGTGCTATTTTTGCAATTGTTGATTATGTGGGCTTCTACTCTTTTTCTTTCCACACCTTTTTGGGTTTATTTTCTACCTTATCTTCCTTCTTTTTAAAGTTTTTGAACCTTTGTTCATGATAGGAGGCATGCTTTTCTTTCTCCTTTGTGTTGTTATTCTTCCAAAGTTTGTTCTACAATTCTTAGCTATGTGACCAAAGTTATTACAATTATAGAAAATTACATTCATATCCAACGAAGGAGAAAATTGATTTCTACTCACAAATTTGTTCTCCTTTGAGGAACAACTCTACATTCACTAGCCCTATGACCAACTGATTACAAGTATAACAATAACCATAGAAGTATGAGGAATACCTGGTCATAACATTTCTTTGAGCAAGATGAGGAGGCCTTCTCTGAGCTTTGACTTCTTCAAATATCACCCCGGTGAAACCTTTTGCATAAGCTCCCTTTGTGTTCGGCTGCTTCTTCAAGTGATCGAGAACTAATTGGTTATTCTTATTTGTTGCAGGCTTATTGGAATGTTCAGTTCAAACTTTCTCATGCTTTGTTTCAAATTTCTCTTTTGCTCTTAAATTTTCACACAAATTAGCAGATGTACTCTTGGTTGGAATTTTACCTTTTTCAAAACCAAGATTAGACTTTTCTTTTGATGACTTTTGTGAGTTAATTAACTCATCAACTACTTTTGATCCACCTTTCAACTTCAGACCTCTAAGAATCTGTTCATTAGCTTTTTCTAATTCTTTCCTTAGAGCCACTATTTATGCTTCCAGCTTCAAGCATTCACCAGATTTAGACTATATTTCAGTTTTAACCACTTATTCTATTCGCTTGGCTTCTTCCACTTGTGTCTTCAAGCTCACCACCATTTGGTTAGTTTCTTCAATACTTTTGGTTAGCTTTTCAATCTCTTTTTGTGCATTGTTTTTTAGCTTTTTGTTCTCCTTCTCAAGCTTTTAATCTCATCCAAGGCACTAATGAGTTCACCTTCAAGATCTACTTCACCTTCTTCTTCTTCTTCTTCTTCTTCTTCTTCTTCTTCTTCTTCTTCATTAGGAGCTTCAACCTCTCCATTTTATTGATCATTAATGGATAGAAATTTATTTTCTTCAACCACAAAGGCACAATCATTCTCATTATTTGAGCTATCACTAACATCAGATGAATCACTTACTTCTTAAGTATACATTCTCTTATTTTTCTTAAAGGATTTCTTAGGAAAGTTCTTTTTCTTGGGGAAGTAGGGTTTCTTCTTTTTACTATCCACTACTTGCTTAGAGTTATCCTTTTCATCCTAAGGAGGTAGTCTACAATTTTTTCTTCTTCACTCATCTTCAAACTTTCAAAATTTCCTTTGAATGTTTGTAGCTTTTCTTACTTTACCTCATCATCACCTTCATAGATGTTCTTCAACTTATCCCAAATTTCATGTGTAATTTGATAGTGCATATCCTTGACAAACCCAGGATTTGACAACCCACAAAGAATAACATTATTTTCTTTAACATTGTTCTCATATTATTTATTTCCTGCTTGATCAGGAGGAGGTGTAGCGGGAATTTCATAACCATTTACAACAAACATCCATACATCAAACCCTAGAGATGATAAATATGTTTGCATTCTAATGCTCCAAAAAGCATAGTTTGAGCCATCAAAGAGAGGTGCTTTGTTTGAGGATGAACCTTCTTGACCAGCCATCTTGTGTTCACTATCCAAGATCCACCTGAGTTGATTAAGCTTCTCCAAAGGAACCAAAGCTCTGCTACCAATTTTTGGAACACAAATATCTACTGAGAGCAGGGGTGAATCAATAGATCAATAAAAATTTAACTTTTAACACCTCTTAAAGCAAATAAAATAAACATGCAAATATTCACACACACACACACATGTAAATACTCATAACACCAGATATATGTGGAAAACCCAATATGGGAAAACTATAGTGAGAATAGCTGCTAGGATCTATTGTCCTAATCCAACCTCATAATAAAATCTCACCAGTTACAATGTTTTAGGAGCACCAACTCCAAGGAAGCACCCACTCCCTACATTAAGCACCAATTTAGCTATCTGATGCCACCAACCAATTAGATTTACAAAACAATATGGAGATACAACTCTTGATTACAAATTATTCATAAATGAATCCAATTCAATGTTGCAAACATGTTTTGCAACTGCTCATACTTTGCTACTATCCTCTTAGCAATTCATTTTCCTACTCTACTCCACTCTTTCACACTCTCTACGCTGTATCACACACACTTTTGAAACTCAATGCATATTCTAGATGATGTTTCTATATATTGGTCTAGGTTTCCCTTTCATAACATGTGCATACACAACCTACAATCTCTCTCCATTCACTACTGTCACTCAACCAGCCAACACTTAGTCGTTCAACTTTGCTCACTTAGCTTCTCCAATAAGCCAACTCTCCTCGAGCCAAACAACCACCGACACCATTCAATGTAATTTCTATTTTTGGCATATACTAATTTTAGGTTTTGATCTGGATTTAATTCCATATTACTATATGCTCGATCTAGTTCTAAATATAATGTATTTGTTATTCTTAGCAACCTGCAAACCCTAGGTCAGATACTCAATAAATGATATATCTTGCATGATTGATCTGTATTTGATTTTATAATCGCCTTCTCCTCTATGTCGTCATCTACACATCTTATCACTAATAAAAATAAGTAGTTGGGGCAGTTGATCCAATTAACCTCATCCTCTATGTCAGTTTATGGTTGCTTCCACTGTTTACACCGTTCCTTCCGCTACCTAGACATTACAGAAACAAATCTTTGAATTAGGTTTGTCGATCTTCCTATTTCGCACCATGATCTATCGCTTCTCATTTGAAACCTCAACTTTAAAATATAGTTGTTGGATTAAAATACTTTGAAACAACACCATAGATTTTTACATAGGGCATAGGGTGAATATTCTTCTTTGGACGCCCTTTGGCGAATGCCATCAGGGTCATGTGTCGTCATATCACGTTCTCGCAATGTCGATGCATGGGCCCACTAATCTTCAAGTGAAATAGTGGGAGGATGCCATTTGTCCATTTATGTCATCACATCATATATAACAATCAGTTTTTACTTAGCACAAAACAATTCACAACAGTGATGTGAATTGATTGAAAAATGCAATCATTTATTGCCATTTGCCTTTGATGACACTTGTCATTATACCACACTTTTGCATGGAAAAGTTGAGGACCCATCATACTCTTAGCAGACTAGCAGGATGCTGCCATCTATCCCTTCTGACATCATAATCCACTAACCATCGCTCATCTCTTTTTTCTTTGTGCTCGATAGAATAAGAAACGTGATGTATAGAAGTCATTGTGACGCAATCAATGGTTGCCACCTATTATTCTGAAATCACATTCCATTATTCTAGCTTTGGCAGAAAGATATGTTCTTATAACCTTGTCGGTGACTAATGAAGTACTTATAACCTTGTTAGCGATCAAAGGAGGTTTTTAAACCAACATAAAATGCCGATATGATTTAACTTCAACTTGGGCAGAAAAAGAGAAGGTTATCATAACTTTGTTGAGGACCGACAAAAGTTCCCTAACTTAGACAAAAATTTGAAATGTTTTGACTTAAGCAACACTTTGGGACTTCAAAAAGATAAACTTCAGACTATAAGTTATAATGCATCGAGAAAAGGAAAGGTTATGAAAACTTGGGTAGTGACTGACAGGGTTTCGATAACTAACAAAAGACCGACGACTTCAAGACTTAGCCAGATTTTGGGTAAATAGGCTAGTTTTTTAGCTGGTCCAAAAACTATATAACTTAAGTGACCTTCAACTGTCAGTATCCAGTCAACAATAAAAATATAAAATCTATCCAACACCATGACTTGAACTTGCATGAGTTTGTTAGATGTTGGGGTTTACCCTTTCACCTTACCACTTTCCTACCTTTCGATAAGACATAAGCCTTCCTACCGAGTTGCAATGCCCAAATTTTTCTTTCTCAAGACCAAATAGCTTTAACCCTTTTGGGTGTCGATCTTTAGGATTTCATCATTTTTCATACTTACCATTCTTGTTAAGGTGAAATCCTTAACTCCAGTCTCTGATGCCTGACCATTTTCAGGTGTTAGGATCAAGTCTCCACCATACTCTTTTCTTTGAACATAAAGGTAAGGCATAAGCCAATAGACCAAAGCTTGATGTCTGAATCCTTTTGGATTTAACTCAAATCTCCTATCTCCTTCCTTATCTAGCAAGCGATACATGGTAAGCCCAAGGTCTGAAGCCTGAACTATTGCAACACTTTGAAGCTTGTTCTACAACTTTAAACCATCTTTGTTTTGACCTCCTTATGATGCCCTTTTGACATCAAAGACAATCATGACTACCCTCTAACATCAATGAAAACAATTCAAACACTCACACTTAGTTCTCAAATTAGGAATGGTACCTTTGCAACTACTATGATTGTCACTTGCATTGAAGGGTTGAGCCACTTCTAGTTGGAAGGTATGTGGGGGACTACCAATCTGTGGTTAAAGGTAAAGTGGTCAAATTAATCTCTCCTTATGTAGCTTGATAGAGCCATATTGTTTGTACTCATTTAGAGCATTAAATTATATTCTATTATTCAAGTATGGACAAAAATTTATATGTTTTTTTATCTTTTAGAATGATTGTAATCATTTTATATGTATAGAATACATCAACTCCTTTAAATTATTTTGTAAATATGTAATGGTTCAATATTTTTAAATTTTAAATTCAAAGGAAGATAAATTATGTAAATGCAATCTATTTCATTCATATATATATATGATGTGTTTGACTCTTTAAAAACATGAAAATTTGTATCCTCGATGAACTTGTGCTAATAAAATATGATCTTATGACTTGATATGTACGTAGTGTGGTGGATATTAATGATGTTGTTGATTGATTCTTACTTTATTTATCCTCTCATGATATGGTTATTAAATCTTCATTAGATGATGATTTGGTTTATGATGCACATTATTTTCATGTATAATGGTGTTTATGGAAGCATGAAATTAAAATAATTAAAATTAAATTATGAAAAGCACAACATTACAATTACAAGCATGATCATGAAATGATGAATACTTATATTAGTTGATTGGAAATTTTATCACTTGATGAAATCGAGGTGACAATTGAAGAAGTCCAAATAATTAACATGGAACTAAAATAATTTAGTGTCCTTAATTTATCCCTTTAAGTTGCCTTAGTCATCTTAATCCACCCCCTTAAATCTATTTAGTGCCCTTAATTTGTCCCTTTAAACTCCCTTAGTCCCCTTAACTCCCCTTAAAATGTTCAAACAATACTAAAATATTCTATCAACTTTAATCAAATCAATATAAATTTATTTTTAAGTTTTATATTTTATACCAATTTATATAAAAATATAGTTCCGTTTTATTTTAAAAAACTATATACCACTTTAATCAAATTTATATTATCTTATTTCAAATTTAATGTCAATTTTAAATTATCTTATTTAATTAAAAAAAATTACATATTTTTTTAATGTATATGATATATATTATTATATATTTCGCTATATAAAATCACATGTCAATTTCTTAAATTTCCATAAATGTAGACCACATCACACTTGTACATTCAAAATATATAAAATCTATCAAATATAAAATATACCTTTTCTATCACATCACATGTATATGAAATATATATATAAATTAACATATTAAACATGTGTACATGAACATGTATAAAATTAATGAACATGAATAAAATCTATCAAGTATAAAAATATTTAAAAAAATCTTTCATAAATTCTATTAAATAATCAAATATAAAGTCTATTGATATCTCCATGTATGTAGAAAATGTAAAATTTTCATTTGTATTAAATATTAAATATTTGTGGGCAGAGGGCCTAGCTCGATTGGCTAAAGCATTTTGTGGTCTAGTCTCCCCTCCATACCCATGGTATCAGAGGGCATGTCGCGCTAAAGTCATCGATCACATGAAAAAATTTTACTAGACGCATTGTAGTTTATAAGAAGACTACCCCATCCTTGCAGTCTAAAAAATTTTAAAAAATATATTAAATGTTTAAATATGAAATATAAAGTTTAAAAAATTATGTAAATGATGTAGTGTAAAATTATTCATATATTCATAAGAACACATAATATATAAATTTAATATGTAAAAATATAAAATTAGTAAATATACATCAATAAAAGTAGGAAAATAAATCCACAATAATATCCTTATCATATGATGTGTATGATTGAAAGGTATTAAGCATGTACTAAATTTCTAATCTAATAATTAAAAAGGCC